>VWPU01012144.1:0-194200 GCA_013398955.1 Callaeas wilsoni
GCCGCCCCCGCGGCGGCCGCTCGCGCCCCGACTTCCTGAGGGCGGGCGGGCCGAAGATGGCGCCGGGCCGCTGGCGCCGGGGGCGGCGGCTGCTCCGCGCTCTGCTCCTCGTAGCGCTGCTGGGTCCCGCCGCCTGCTTTTCTTCCTCCTTCTACAGCCCCGGCGAGCCGCGGAGCAGCGTGCGAGTGCTGTGCGGCTCTAACTGGAGCCTGGTGTTGCAGGGCCAGTGGATGTTGGAGTTGTGAGTAGCGGCCGCTTTCCCGCCCGCCTCGGAGGCAGCGTGGCCGGGGGGGCGAGGGGGGTTCCCTGTGAGGGGTTCCCTGCGAGGGGCCGGCGTGGCCGGTGACTCCAGCCCCGCTGTGGGGAGAAGGGAGCCGGGCCGGCCTTCCCGCCCTGCGGAGGGGCCGCGCAGCTTCCCCGCCCCGGCGGTGGCTGCCCGGGCACGGCGTGAGGCAGGCGGCGGGCGGTGTCCGCGGTCCCCTCTGCCCGCCCTCAGCCGGCGGGCACACCCTGCCCTCCGCAGCGATGGCCGGACAGGAGGAGCTGCCCCGCGGGTTCCTGTCCTGCGTGGGCACAGAGTGCTCAAGGTTAAACGGGTCGCTCCGGACAGAGGGGAATGAGGGATATGGAGTGAAGGACGTGGAGCTGTCGGAGCGAGCCCAGAGCAGGGCACCAAGTTGATCAGAGGGATGGAGCACCTCTCCTTTGAGGAAAGGCTGAGAGAATT
This sequence comes from Callaeas wilsoni, assembly GCA_013398955.1. Classification (NCBI taxonomy): domain Eukaryota; kingdom Metazoa; phylum Chordata; class Aves; order Passeriformes; family Callaeidae; genus Callaeas; species Callaeas wilsoni. The sequence goes on from VWPU01012144.1 coordinate 728, forward strand.
GAGGTTGTTCACGCTAGAAAAGAGAAGGCTCTGGGTGACCTAATTGCGGCCTTCCTGTACTTGAAGGGAATTTACAGGGAAGATGGGGCAAGACTATTTACAAGAGCGTGTCATGACAGAACAAGGGGGAGTGCCTTCAAACTGAGAGATAGTTGGGTTAAACTGGATATTGGGGAAAAAATTGTTTAATGTGGGGATGGTGAGGCCTGGCACAGGTTGCCCAGAGAAGCTATGGATGCCCCATCCCTGGAAGTATTCAAGGCCAGGCTGAACGGGGCTTGGAGCAACCTGGTCCAGAGAAATGTGTCCCTGCCCGGGAAAGGTGTCACTGCCCACGGCATGGGGTTGGAACTAAATGGTCTTCAAGGTCCCCTTCCAACCCAGACCATTCAGTGATTCTGTGAAGCAGCTGTCCCTCAGGTTCTCATCTGAGTGTCCAAGGTTAAATGGGTCACTCTGGGAATAGTGTCAGGCGCTGCTCCTTGCCCTGCTCCCCCAGTGGGGGCTGGCACTGGGTTCTGTGTGAGCTCCAGGAGGGCTGAATTCGGTAGGGAATATTTAGCAGGAGTAGGCTTCCAAAGCAGGATTACATAATATCTCAGCCATGACTTGAGCTCGGAGTTCTCATTCAAGGGAGATGCATCAGATTTCATTAACTTCTGACTGACTACTGGTGTGGTGGCTTTGCTTGTGAAATGAGACAGTTCTTGATATGCACGTGACTTTATTTTTGTTGGAGCCTTGCTCACCTGCTTGAATTTAGAAGGGGGAAAAGGAGCTTGAGGGCTTTTTTTAAGACGGCAGTGAATAAAAAAGTAGTTTAAGTAGGCAGTATAGACACGTGGTACCTGTGGGCTGTGCGGCCATGCAGTAGAATTTTATTGTGGCATGTGTGCTGCTCTGTGCAAGTGCTTGAGTTTGAAACAGTTTGAACATCTGAACTCGTGCTCCCTCCTAAATACTTAGCTAGCTACTGAAGTTTTGGGTTGCTCTTGAATTTATCTCCAGTCTCTTCTTAGCAGGATGGCCTATCACCTCTCTTAGGGCTTTAGTGCTCAGGATCCTACTGGACCCTGGTGTTAATCAGTGATAGGTGGGAATAATCTTGAAACAGCTGATAGTGATGATTTAGAATGGATTTTGTGTCTCTCTTAATTTATTGTGATCTAAAAGGTGGAGGGAAAAATAAATTTTTCTCTCTCTCCGAGGTTATGTTTTAAATTGAAGTTTTTTCACTTGGGACATTCTTGTCCAGTGTGGAAGAAATTGTATGAAAGTTACTGTTTCGTGCACAGGTTGGTGAGTTTTAAGGAGGAAGCTTATTTATGGTTATTCAAGGTTTTTATTTCTAAGAGAAAATATTTAAATAACTAGTGGTGCATGTCTCTGAAGAAGAAAAAAGAGAGGAACTGACTGAAATCAGAAGTGGTTGGGATAGCAAACAATTAAAAGCCTTTGGAAGCCTTTACTCCAACTGAAAAATTGCTCTTAGGTTTGGAGTGAGAGGTAGCTGACAATAGCAATGGTGGCAGAGTTAGCTTTGGTGTTAACTGGGCATGGTACGTGTTGCTGCATTGCTTAAATTAGACTCTAATTAATTTTATGCGGTGTTTATGTGTGAAAGATCCTCGGGTCTCCACGCTATTTCCTGTGGTGCATTACTGGTGCTTTCTGTTTTTCTCCTGAGGAGGAACCTTTGTCTTTAATGAGGATGCAAACTCAATGCTGCTGGTGTGGAATTAGTGAGAGTTTGAGCTCTAGGATTTTTTTTCTTTAATGTTTTCCGGGTAGAATCCGGTCCGTGTTTTTTCCCCTATACGCTTTCCGGGTGAATTCTGATCCAGGTTTTCCCCCATCCCTGCTCCCGGCCCTCATCCTCAAAATATCTATAAGAGAAGGCAGGGAGAAAATTCAGTTTTATTTTGGGAGTGAAGCTGGGGCAGGCAGCATCTCGCAGCCGGTGAGTTTTTCCATGGGCACCAGCTGCGTCCCTCTTGCCTAAATATTCCTGACTGGGCGTGTGGCAGAAACTCCGTGTGAGAATTCTCAGCCCAAGGGGCTTCAGTGAGAAGAGCAAACGCAGACAAATCCGATTCTTACAGCAGTTTCCATGCTGATTGTCAGGAACATTAATCTACCAACACCAGTTATGTCCAAAAAGGAGACAGAGGAGTCCCGTTACTTTATTCGAATAAAGGGAGAGGCCATGGGGTGTTCCCCTGTGGTCTCTCAGATTTCTGGAGGACGCAGCCTCCTTTTTATCCTAATTTCCCGACCGTATTTTCCCTCTCTCTTTCCCCATTGGCTGAGGTACTTGAGAGGTACAGCCTTCCCGGAACGCCTAATTTTTAAGATTCCCTTTTAATGTATACCCCCCCCTTGCCTTTTTTTAAAAATTCCTATGGAATTTATGATTCTCCGCATTATTTCTTTCATCTTTTGATATTCAATTTCATTTATTTGCAGACCTACAGTTTATTGATAAAGACAAATCTCTCTTCCCATTCATCAATCAGTGGAATCCTTTCCCATTGTTTCTTTTATCTCTTAGTGCTAGTTTTTATCTACCAGCACGCCTACAGTTTATTTGTAAAGACAAGTCCCTCATTCCTTTCACTGATGGCTTTTTGCTTCTACTGATTTTTATCTGGTTTAGAGCTGGTGATCCAGACAGGAGTCCTGCATGTCAGTCTGTGGATTCCTTCCTTGCTGTCTCGAGCTGGTTGGCAGGACTTCAGTAATGTTCATTAAAACCTCCTTTGTTTGAAGAATGTCCTGTATGTTTATAAGACCTTTGTTTTCCAAGCAGTACTTTTATTAATGCAAGTGTTACTATAGCATCTTCATGAAAAAAATATTTATTTTCATCACCTCCTCTTGAAGCTTCCTGCCCTGGTAGGAACCAGGTACAGCTGCTGTTTAATGTCAGTTTTTCTCTTTAAGAAAGTGGGGAAAATCACTGTGTAATTCCACTTTTTTGTTGTTTCCAGGTGCACAAATAGAGAAACTTAAGTTTGAAGTTACTTGTGTGTGGAATCTCTAGCGGAAATAGCATTTTTCTTCCTTCATCCCTCCTAGCTGAGGTGTGTGAACTCGGCTGGCTTGTTGTAAATATTTGGTTATTCATAGCTGGAAAAATTGCAGGTCCTGGAAGCACTGCTGCGTTTTATTGATAAAAATGTTTTGGAGAAGGTTCTGTGTCTGCCAGACATTGCAACGTTTTTTGGATGTTGTTACTATCGCAGCACACAGGTCTGGGCTGGAGTGCTGTGAGCGTGATGGTGGAATGAGCTGCGTTAAAAAGTTTCCCTATTCCCTTATCTCTAGTCTGTAGCTGCGAGATAATGATTCATTAATATGAGGGGTTTTCTTTTTGTGTTTAATATTGTGTCTGTTTGGAACACAGAAAACTAATTTCTGGCCTGCTTCCTTATAAAGTGCATTTTGCATTTGTAAACAAAACTTATTCCAAGCTTGATTTATCTTAATTTATCATCCTCTTCTTTTTGAAGTAAATTAAAACAAACAAACAAAAATATCCAACCCATCAATGAACTTGTTGTCTTCATGCCTCTGGTTACAAAAGAAACTATTTATGCTCTTGGTGCATCTGCAGTAGTTTATGTGCTTGTTCCCCCAGAGGGTGTTAAATGTTTTGGTTCCCCTTTGTTCCAGCACAGACTTACTGCTGTATGTACCTGAAAAAGAATGTCTTCATTGTCCATTTTAATTCCAGCCAGGTGAAAATCAGGAGACCAGTTAATAGTCATGTATCCAAGGCTAGCTTGTTACACTATAGGCCCTTACTTTTGATTTTTTCATTGTCATTTATCATTAAACATTGCCCTGCTGGCTCGTTGGCCAGCTGATTGCAAGGCTTCAGCCCTCCCACCAGCACCTTTTGTCTGTAGCTTCAAGGGAGTGTGTTAAAAATGAAGCTGGATGTTTTGGTATTTAGATGGTTTAATGCTATTAATCAGCTGAAACACTTTGTGTAAATAAAATCCCAAAGGATTTGCTGAACTATTTAACAATTACTCTAAGTTAGGTTGAGAATTCAACAAGATTGAGAATTTTTTGTCACTTAAGCGTGTCTAGTCTCTTACTTCTTGTTATTATCCAGGCTCTTTGTTGTCCTATTCTTAAAAAAAAACCAACAACCCAAAACCTAATAAAAAGCAAAAAGCAGGGGTAATAAGAATCAAGTTCTCAAAACTCTTTTGCTTTTAAAGCCTCTGCAGCTCTGCTGGCTGGGTCCAGAGGAAGTGACCAAACATTTTATTTAATAACTGAACACACAGCTGAGTGCTGTGCTGGGCATCGGCTGAACAAAAACTGCAAAAATGTGATGCTGAAATACCCTTTGTATCAGAAACGAAACAAAACAGGTGCAGAAGGAGACATAAAAAACATGTAGAATGATGGAACTTAATCTGCTGAAGCTCTAAAGTAATTCACATAATTTTTCATTGATTGATTTGCTTTCTATTTTAAAAATAATTTCTTCTTCTTTACAAAAAAAAAAAAGGCTTGTCTGTTTTGGAGGGGTTTGGCACTCTGCAGGAAGCTCCTTGTCAGCTTCCAGGGCTTGTGTTGTTGTGATACAGATCCGGGTAAATGACAGAGACCGACTTCTGTACCTTTGGCTGCCACCTGCTCCCTTGAAAAGTCATTAAAACCACACAGTTGATCTGGAACTTTTATTTTGTTGGCATTGCAAAGCTGCCTATCCTGCCTCAAGACTTAGCTGTGTTTAGAAACGGTCTTTTTTTTCTCCTTTCTTTTATGCTTGTGAGATCTGTAGCAATAAGGCCAAACTATTTAAAACAGTAAAAATAAGAATTTCATTCTGATACTGCTTTTGCCATTCTGTTGGATACTGTCCCAACATTTTCACTCTCATTTTAACGTCATTCCCAATACGAACTCCATCAAGCAGCTTGGTTTAAGCAGGTTTTGCTGTATTCAGCAAATCCTGTCATGCCTATATCCGTAAGCTGTTTTTCCCTTTTTCCTAGATCCGTGCAACTTGGTGAAATTGCCATTAGAGCGAAGTGTGGAATGGTACTCAAGGTTACATCTGTTCACTGCTAGTGTTGATAATGGTAGTGGAAAGGCCGATAAAAGGGGTCGGTTAAATGTACTTGAAAAGGGGTGAAATGGTGAATTCAGTGGCCGGGCAGGTAGGAGGAGAGAGGTAAGTGGAGCTGGAAACTGTGTATCAGTACATCTCAGCAAAGCCATTCAATATTTACTGATCTGCTCGGGGTGATAGGGCAGCTTGGCGATTTCCCTCAAACTGGTTTTAACTTGAGTGGGGTTTTTTGTATTGCCTCGCTGAAGTTGTTGGTGTTTGAAAGCCAGAGCTTGTTCTTTTGTGCTCTAGATCAGAGATAAGTAGAAGTCAAAAAAAAAGTCTGTGTCTGAGAGCTTCAAATTTTGCTTTTCAATTGCTTTCTTTATGCCTGCTGCAAAAAGCTTTAGGTATTGTAATGAATACTATACTATATATAAAATATAATAATGTAATATATATATATAAATATATATAATGTATATATTATATACTATGTATATAATACAATAATATAATGAATACTATACTATACTAGGTGTTGTAATGAATACAGGAACAGGACAAAACACCTGGATACTTGGAAGTAGTGATTTTAGTCCACTGAGGTCAATCGTTGCAGCCATAAATGTTTGCTGCCTTATTTTTGGAGGGCTGACCTTGTGTGACAGCATTTCAGCTGTAAAACTGTGCTGTGTAAGCGGTCTGGAAGCATCAGGAATGAGGTGTGTGTTGTGCAATGTGCAATACCTGCTTGCAGTGGCTAGCTTGGCAGCGTGTCACCTTTAGCTGTGTGGCGGTTTCAGTCATCTGATGGTTGAATGATGAAGACCAGCAAATTGCCTTTTAATATGTAACAGGCTACTGGAAGCTTTCTTTCCTTAACTGGCCGCCCAAGTCTTGATTTAAATCCAGCAGCCTTTAATTTTTAACTTGGAAAGGCCTGTTTTCTTGGCACACCTGTTTGCACTGCACCCTGCACAAGTTAATAGCGCTACCCCCTTGTGCACAGGGAGAAGAAATGAGAGTAACAGCCCTGAATTTGGTGGTGTTGGCAAAGTGCTATTTGTTTTCTGGCCTGTCTGCAGTATGGCAGAAGAAATTTAGTTACATCTCCTTTGCCAGGGACCTGCTGTTGCAGCAGCCATGAGGGTCTGCTTCCCTGCTCCTACAGATTACATTATTTTCCTAGGAATTTAAGAATGGTGGATGTACCGTAACTTCTGTGGAAATATGAGTCAGCCACAGTTCTAAAGGATTCATTAGAAGACCCTGTTGAAATCAAGTACTTCCCTCGGTCCTTCAGGGTGCAGAAAGATTTTTGCAACTTTTGATAAAGATGTCCTAAGTGTGAAGTGTTTTACCTCCCCTTACACTTACTCTTCCAGTATTTTAAGACCGAGAAATAGGCACAATAAAGCTTTGGTAGTGTCATTTTTTTGTTATTTCCAGGAGGCAGTCATGAGTTCCTTAATGCCTCAAATGCTGCACAGCAAATGCAGACATGAAAGCTTTAGGAAAGTGAGGGTGTTGAGGTAAACAGCGGTGGTAACTCTTGCAGAAATCTGATGTCTATTGCTAGTTCTCTCTCGAACATGTGGGGACAGGCTGTTTCCTGGCTGGCAAGAATTGGACGTGTAATTTCAGGAATGTAAAGCAAATATTTTAATCCTGATTCTGTGCCAACGTTCAGCTGGAGTGGCTGGATCTTGTAGCATTATATGGAGCTGTTGCCATCCCATGTCCAATATTGATACTAAAAATTAGGCAGCCAACAGCTACAGCTTTTTGTAAAGTTCACTGTTACATCCTGTCACCATATCACCTCTAAACTCTGACATGGGTAGATTTTAATGCTGCTTTGAACTAAAGGAAATATTTTTAATCATATGAGTGTTAGTCATATGAATATTCCACTTAATTTCATTCAGGAGAAGTGCTCATGCATGTCAAATGTAAGTATAAATTTTGATGGGGTCTAAATTTCTATTCCAAAATCAGATTAAACAGGCTAAAGGATGTATTAATTTTGAAAATCTCATGGTGTGAATTAGACACATCTAGAGAAGCTGGATTTAGAAAACAGTCACACTTCTGTTTTTCATTTTAGATCAACGTCAGCTGCATTATCTGATGGATGTTTGCAGTTTCTTATTTATCAGTCAAGCTTCTATAATAAAATAGAATCCTGTTTGTAAAGTACAGTATCTGTCAGACTGTTATTAAAAGCTCTCTCTGGGCCAGCAGCACAATGGGGAACAGCGCTGCGTGTGAGACTTGTTTCCAGCATCTTTTTGAAAGATACTGAGGGTCTGTCTCTCGGCAGGATAAGATTTATATCCTTTTTTCAGATGCTTTCACACAGAATGATGTTGACTTAAAAAGACAAGATATGGGCTTTCACCGTTAGAATCACGAATTTCGAGTACAGCTAAACACAACAAGTATTTTTAAATTGTGTTCTTTTAACTGCCAAGTGGCAATATTCCTTTTTTTTAAGTACAAGACTTTAAAAACTACCACAAAGCACTCAGAGTAAATTCAATTCTGCCTCTTGTGTGAGAAATGGCCTGTTTTACATTAAGCTTTATTCATATGAAACATCTGGGGGTGGCTGGGGATGTGTCTGTCTGCAGGCAGTACGGAAGTACGCATTCCTGCTGACAGCCAGGGAACAGGAATTGCCAGTCCCTGGGTCAGATAGCAGTGGCGGCAGACAAACCAAAGGAGTGGAGAACCTTGTGGAGGTTCCCAGTGATGGTTTCGTGCTAAGGATCTTGGACTCTGCCCAGGAGGGAATGTGTTTCTGTGGTTTGCAATGGATGGGGAGCACAGTGGCGTTTGGGGAGCGCTGTGACAAAGAGAGTGTCCCTCGACGCGCTGCTTTTGCTGCCAGAAACCTCCATCCCCCCAGTAAATCAGATTAAACCCCAGAAAGGTCTCTCCTCATCAGTAAAAGGCTAAGTCTGTGCATGGGCAATTGCCCCAGCTCAGTCACGGGCTGTACTTGCCAGTCCTGGTTCCCTTGTTGCGTGTCTGACAGAGCATGGCAAGCTCTTGGCACGAGTTTGAGGCAGACTTGGCCAACCAAGTTAGGCTAAAATACAGGGAGGTGGCAAAGGGGATTTTATCAGCAATTTTATCTGATGTTATCCTCTATATTAGCTGTTTCCAGATTGATATTAACAATAGGTGCAAAATTGGTTTAATTATCCTGATGGAGAGTGTAGAAAATTCAGCTCTTGAAATGTTCACTCCTTTTTTTCTGAAATGAATCCTGGGAAAAAACAAGACAGTAAGTATAAGCAGTAGGAATTTGGTGTGTGCTCTTATTAAGTCTCTAATGACTCCTATCAAAAAGGGCATATTGTGATGTATGGAGTAGTGGACTAAGGCAAATGCAATTTTGGGAAGTTCTGAGGTGTGGGAAATCAATACAAAATGTTGTGATGAAGGATACCGCTTCAGAGGACAGCCTGGCTTCAATAATTCAGGGAGCTGCCACAGAAATGGATTTTATTTCCTATGTAAATAGAATAAATCTCAAGTGGTGAGGAGTTTGGATATGAATTTCTCAAAGCTGTGATTCATTTTGTTTTAATAACATGGGGAGGAACATAGGGATCAATAAAACAACTTTGATTGTCTTATTCAGTAGACTTGATTAAGAAAGACTGTAGGTTTTTTCCTTTGTGATTGATGGGTTTGTATTTTCTCTGTACGATAAATCAATTGGAATGTCTTGAAGTGTAAGAGTATTAAAATATTTACCCTGCCTTCTCCCTTTAGTTATGCTCCTTGGTGTCCAGCCTGTCAGCAGATTGAGGCGACCTGGGAGAGCTTCGCGAAGGAGAGCGAACGGCTCGGCATCACTGTTGGAAAAGTGGATGTCACTCAGGAACCAGGTATAGCATGAAGCAGGCTGTTTTAATAACAGGAATTTTTCTATATACGTACCACTTAATCCTTACGTAGGCTTTAAAGTCAAAATAGTGTTATCCACAGTTTGTTTCTCCGTACAGTTCATATTTCTGAACTGAAGTTTATAAACTCAATTTGAAGGATTAAAGAATTGGGGGTGTGATCTGGCTTAATACTGACTTAAAAGAGGCTTATTCTCTATTTTAATCTTCTTCATTGGAAGCTGCTGCCGGTCTGTTTCCTCCAACCTGTGTGCGGAAGATTCCAGCTCTGTAGCCTCCTGCTGGGAAAATTTCAGGGTGTGGTAGAGCAAGCCTGCTTTAATTAAAGTTGTTAACTGTTTCCAGCATGGTGCTGGCTTATTGACCAGTTTAATTGTGCCAGTGCTTTATATTACAGATATTATTGCTGTTTCCTGTTGGTGATGCACATACGCAAATATGTTTATAAAAACACTTTCCTAACTATTCACAGAAGCACAAGTGCAATCTAATTATTCCTTCGGCGACTCCCTTCAAAGTTTTGAATGTGTCTTTGTACAAGCAGTATTAATATTGTGTAAACCTCTGCATCTCCTGGGAATGCTTCGTGCTCGTTTGGGCTTTGAGGGGATAAAGGATTTTCTCAGCAGTGTCAAAAAGATGAGATGGTATTAGAATAAAAAGGCTAAACTTTGCTGACTTTTCTTTTTTTTTGCTTTATGAAGTGTGTAGAAAATGTGTTTATTTTATGAGTTGAAAACATGCTGAACAGATTTACTGTATCAAAACTCTTGTCTCAGAATCAGCCATCTAAGTTGATGAGAAAATGCCAGCTGTTCTAGACCTTGTGTAGGTTCATGTCTTGTTAAAAGTTCACAAGTATACAAAAAATCTGGTATCAAAAAGCTGCATATAGTAATCATTATATTGTGTAATAAAGAGATGAGTTTTAATATTACCTTGTCTAAATAGATGTAAACTTAATACTTGAATTTCTAACGTTGCTGAGAGTCCTGACTCCTAAGCATGGGTAACTTCTGTGAGTCAAAGGACTGACCAAAATGATGAATTTGTACCAAAGCTCATGTAATAAACCTACAACATCCAGTTCAGCACTGGAAGCTGCAGGCGCTTCTAAAACTAAGGAATGCTCAAAAAACTGGAAAGCAAACATTTATTACATATCTGACCTTTGGTGCTGATGTAATTTGGAAGATAAATGAGTTTCTATGGAGCTTTCCAAAGTTACCGAGGTATTTTTACTGGGGGCTTTGCACCAGCCTTTCAGTTGTTGTGTTTAAGTGCTCTGTCTCCTTTCTTGCTTGCACAATGGTACTTTAATTAGTCCTAGTTATGTAACCCTTTCATTGAATTGAAAGTAGTCAAAATGTGTTGAATTAGGGGAAAACCACGAGATGAGTGCAGAGTTACATAAAATTGCACTTCCTAAACCGGCAGGAGAAAGTGGCCATTCATGGTGCTTAATTGCAGGAGATGCCTGAAGAATAAATTCACCAGAGCCTTAATGGCTTCACAGCAGATTTCGGTCACTTGATGTTCCAGCCTTAAAGTGCTTCCTCTTGCCTCGCCTTCTCCTTTGAAACATTCAGTGTGGAACAAGCAAATAGTGGAGATGCTTCTGGACCCTTAAAGTTCTGCATATTTGTGGTGCCTTTTTTAAGCTCCCGATCACAACATTCTCCTGTGAATTAAAACAAGACTTCCTGGATCTTCTGTCTTCTTTGAGTAGTTGTTGGCTGAAAGCAGCTGGAGTTTTAGATGACATCTCTATTCTCTGTAGATTTTCGGGGGTGTGCATGTGCAAATAGAAGATTTTTTTTTTTTTTAATTCTTGATTAGCTGTTTTCCTAATGGATGTCAGTTTCTGATTTGCAAACAGAGACAGATGCTTAACTGTAGCCAATTCAAGATTGTCTTAAATAGACACCAAAACAATTCAGTGTGTTCTTAAATTTTGTAGCTGACTCACATCTGGTTTTACCAATCTAGGGAGGTGCCTTAGATAACCAGCAAACCACCACCTAAAGTGTTGGGGATGCTTAGATGCATTTCATAAATTTTAGATTTCAGTGCTGCTTCTGAGATGTTCACTCTAGGATAGGCCACAGGTAAGAGGTTTGAGCTGTTTTATTTCCTTTGCCTGAGTGGCATTTGTAAGAACTTGACAGAGCCTTTCAGTGTTCCCATGACTTTCTCTGTTCTTAAGCTAATTATGTTCTTTATGACTCTCCACCCGGTTTTCCTTGTGCAGCTGTGCTGTGTGCTTTATTAATTCTGCTGTTACACTTGTGGGTTTGTTTGCTTTTAAACTCCCTGTGCTGGCACAACTTTTAGCCGTTTCAGAAAGTTTTCCGTCACTCTGCCTCTCGTAGCAATAAAGGCAGGGAGCTGACAAGTTGAAGTAAAGAAGCTTTCCTTTCTGGAACTTTAAAGATCATTTACTTTAAATGTCTTCAAACAAAATACCAAACAACAAAAAAAGCCACAACCCTTTTTTGCCTGTTCCATAGAGGAATTCAAACTAAGAGAAACATTACCGCTGAAACTCTTAAAAATACCTGGCTTATTTCAGTATGGCTCATCTTTGTCTCTGAAGGCAGAAACCCTCTTGCTACAATACTTTTCCATGGCTAATCCTGGTGCCTAGAGCTGTTTGCTTTATTGAAGGCTGAATAAGGCCTTCATTTCCCAAAAGATTTCCAGAGAATTTTATAAAAGGCAAAGTTAAATAACTGTACTCTTTACATTGGTACTTCATATGAATTACAATTGCTGGCTATAGGAATTCAGCCCTTTCTAATGGACTCTGAGTGCATCTAGCGCTGGGCTGGTCCAAAACTTCAGCTGGGTGCAAATACTGATGAGACAAAGCCATTGATGAGGAAAACTACCTCTCAGTAAACATTCTTCAAGCTAAACATTTTCCCTTAATTTGTTACCAATATTTTGTATCTGTTGCTGTTTCTAGCATATCTGAAGACAAACTGTTAACCTGTATTTGCACAACAATGGTGAAAGCTGTGCAGCCTGCTCTAAAATATAGATCTGTAGGTATTTATAGATAAGTCAGGATGCTGAGAAATTTCAGTGTTACTGAACTGTTTGCGTTGTTTTTTCCCTTTCCAGGCTTGAGTGGTCGTTTCTTTGTCACAACACTTCCTACAATTTACCAGTAAGTGTGTCATACTGGAAACTGCAGCTGTTGACTCCTACTTGTCGCTCGATTTAATCTGTAACTGAAATGTAGGGGAAAATGAAGGAACAGTGACTTTTGATTTCAGCTCAGGTTATTCTAGCTTTGGGTGCATGATGAAATCCTTATCTGAGGCTATTCTTTAGTTTAAGTGACTTTATAAGTTTCCCTGTTATCCATACTGTTAGAAATGGATCAGAGAAGACATTCGCTGTACTCTCCTCTTGTAAGGTGATGCCATCCTTAAAATATTGAACCCTTCATTAAGTCAGAATATTATGAGTCGTGCAGATACACAAACAAATACATAGATACATGCACTTTTAATTCTGAGTTGTATTTAAAAATGGTTTGGTTGTTCACCTCATGTGCTTTGTGTATTTGCTGTAGTGCAAGTGAATATTAAAGAAAAAGAGTGGCTTTAAAAATGGCAAAAGCTCAGGCTGTTTAAAAACAGAGATTTTCCATCATGGATTACAGTTCCCAAACATTCAGCTCTGAGCAAGTGAAATCTGTAATGTACGTGGGGGTTTTGGTTGGGTTTTTTGCCCCAGAGTTTGGGAGCTGTCTGTGCTGACGGGGGTTTGTTTTGTAGTGCCAACGATGGAGTGTTCCGCAGATACCGCGGCTCCCGGACCTTGGAAGATCTTCAAGGCTACATCTTAGAGAGGAAATGGGAAGCTGTGGAGCCTGTAGCAGGGTGGAAGTCTCCATCTTCTATAATGTAACACTTGGTTTTTATTAACAAGAACTTATGTTTTATGTCTCATTATTCATTAAGGGTGCTGTGTTGACAGTTTAAAGACAAAAGGCGTTTATTCCCTAAACACGCAGACTTTGGAGAAACAATCGGTATTGACAGCCTGATTCCCAGCTTCTCACCTTTAAAGGCAGTTTATTTTCTGCCTTTGCTTTTGTTTGTGCCTGCTAGGGCTTGTTTGTGTCATCTTTGAAAAGAGATTAAGAGGAAAAAATACAGCCACTGAGCATTATGTAAAGTGGCATTTCCAATATCTGCTGAGTCCTGGAATCAAGTGTGTTTATGTAGATTATTACTCCCTGGCTTCTGGCTACTGGGCAGCCTTTAGCTTTAAGGATTTCTTGTTTATTTCTTTACAAGAGAAATAAATAATAATTTTGTCTCCCTTTGGAATAGCAAACAGTGCAGTGCTTACACAATATATAAATTTGTTTTCAGAGAGGTGGATTTGCTTAGAAATATTGTAGAAAGCTCGCATGACACAAAGGATGAGCCAGAGATGTGAGGGGCCTGCACTTCATTCTGGCTGAAGCCATTACGTATAAATTCACATCAAAGATCCAGAGAAGGTCCTTATTTTTGAGGTATGAAGGAGGAACAGCACTAGGATATTTAGGAATGGGGAGAGGAGCTGCAGGGCTGCTGTGAACCTGTCCTTCCATTTCCTTGTTTTCCAGGATGCATGGCATGGCAGGGCTGTTTCACTTCTCGGGATGGATCAGGGTAAGTAACTGTGTAGTATTTTCCATACTCCCTTTTTATGCTTAGAATAATCATATGCTTGAAAGTCAAAACATAACTGAGTATTTTTATTAGCCTTTTATGAGAGTTGCATCATGTATCGCACAGGAGAAGGGAAGCCAAGGGGGTTTTTAAATAATAATTTCTGCATCTGGGGTTCAAACTGGCAGCACCTTTTGTATAGGAACATAATGATTTTGGATACTAGAGTAATTATCAGAAGAAAGTGCTTAGCTACATTGAAATATGCTTTAAAATATTGAAGCATATTTTACTTTAAAATATTTCAAGATGCTTTCATTTGGGGGTTATCCAAGTTTTTCCGTGGCATCCAAATACTGAGAATTTTCAGACCTTTCTGATTTTGGTCACAAAGCATCCTCTTAAAATCTTCAAGTGTCATTGAGATTGAGAAACTGTATTTGATTGCAGCAAAATATGTTACTATTGTAACACGTGATTCAGAAAAGAAAGATAATTGAGAGTTGGAACAAGTTTATATCACTTCTACTAAAAATCAAACTAACATAAAGTCAAGCAGAGCTCTGAGTTGTTTATCTTTGATTCTTTCACTGGCTAATATTTACTTTTTATAGCCTTCTGGTGTTTCTCTTCCATAGTTGCTCTCTAATGGTGTTGTTTCTCTATGGTCTCCTTCCTGAAAGATTAACTGTTCTGGGAAGAAACCTCTAATTTGCTTTCCACTTTGATGGATATTTCAGCTGTACATTTCCTCACTCCTCCTGCCCTGCTTGCTTTGCTTATGCTTTAATAAACATCAGAAGATGTTCTGACATTTAAAAAGAAGACTCCAGAATTTCCATATTTAAACTCTTGTAAATGTTGATTGTGGTTGTTTCAAAAGAGATTTAATGTCATAATTGACTTCCTACCAGCTCATCAGACACGATGTGCTGCTTGATTCAGTCAGTTGAATTTGTAGGTTTGAGGAACAGACTAAAGTTTGAAAGAGATCTTCATCCTGTATTTGGATTATTATATTTACATTTAGAAGTGAAATCATTTATTCAGTGTATGCTTAGAGTGTGTGGCTGCTTTTAAGAGCTAAAAAGCTTAAGTAAGAGCTAAATGCTTAATTTTAGTTAATGAACAGCTGCTACATAAGGATGAAGGATGTTGTGATAGTTTCCTGCAAGCTCTGAGGCTCCTCATATATCCATCTGCAGTAAGGTTGCATATGGCTGTAATGCTGAGCGTCTTAGGGAGAAGGAATTGTGCATCCTCTGCTTAAAAAGCCTTTTGATGTGAAGAAATTGGTAAAAACCCCCAAGATTTAATGGTGTCAAAAGGAGAAGACTTCAGTATAAATACTGTTAAATGAAAGGTCTTAATGAGACAGCAATTTATGTAATGGTGTTGGCAGTAGAGATCCTAAGTGGTTTTAGGTATGAAGTTATTAAGTATCTTCTTCTCATTTCCAGCAAATTCATAACTACCTCACTGGCACTCTTGGAGTTCATGTTTGGATTTCCTATGCCATCTTCATCTTAGCTACCTTACTGATCGGCCTGTTCCTGGGTTTGGTAAGAAAACATATTACTTTTTTCCTCAGTTAACCGGAACTCTTGCTTTGCATTGTCTTGTGAAAAAAATAAAACCAACTTTGCTCATAAGATATACTTAAATACCTTGCTTTAATAATATATTACTGAACACAAACATCTCTTCCTTGTGATACCCAGAATGTGTGAGAGTGGATTAAAGCTGTGCCACAGAGGTTTAGACTGGACATTAGGAAGCAGAGTGTGGTCAAACACTGCCACAGGCTCCCCAGAGAGGTGATCGATGCCCCAGGCCTGTCACTGGTTAAGAAGCATTTGGACAGTGCCCTCAATACAAATCAGGTCACCTTCTTATGAACTCCCTGCTTCAATTTGGATTTGTTTAGTCCATCCACTAAAATGGGTGATTCTTGTATTGACGTTTTTGTGTCTAAGACTTTGCTACTTAAGGGTGGAATGTGTGTGGTCAGAGTTGGTCAGGACTCCAACTTTCTAAGAACACAGCCTTTGTGGAGAGTTTTATTAACCAGAGAGGACCTGGTTTTGTGGAAGTCAGCAATGTAATGATGCTGCCACACTGTTACTCAAAAGCAAAGGGTGAAAGTATTTTTTCAAGGCTTTGAAGATTTGGGGGTTTAAGTTCTTTCAGATTAGTTGCCTGTTCCACAGGCACATTCTGCAGCTGCAGGGACAGTTTAAACAGTTCTGCTGGTGACTGATTTAACCTGCTGCTAAGTCACTATTCCTTGTAGGAAGTGTAAAGGTTGTTTCTGGGACTTGCAGCTGTGCCCTTCAGCCCAAATATTAGTGAAATAAAGAAAAATTTTGTCAGTAGTACTGGGAAGTGATTTCAATGCAGTCGAAATTTGAATTTAGGCAAAACCACATTTTTATGCATGATGTGCATACAGAGTTGTTGTGTACAAGCAAGTGTTTTTGATTATTCAATTTCAACAGCTGCATTTTTCTAGATGGTAGATTTTCACCAAATGAGTGCAAATCAAGTTAGTATAACTAGAAGCAAGTGAATATCATGTTTTAAAGGAAAATTCTCCTTAATCCTTCACTGAAAAAAACCCCCAAACTGAAAAAGCTGAAAAAATGTGAAGTTAATCTCTCAGCTCTTTCCAAAAAGCTTCTCAATGATTGAAATATATTTCTTTCACATGGTGTCAGCTCTCTCTTTCTTTGCACTATTCTTAGCATGTGACAGCGAGGCACAAATGTCTTCCTTGCATCCTGATTGTCCGTGTTCCGCGCTGAGCTGGTTAAATATTAAGCACAAAAGGTGGAACACACATCTGTATTGGGGAGCCAGGGGTAGGAATGGAGTAAGATCCCAAAATACAGAAAATCTTGACCAAGTTTTTTTCATAGATTTTCAAAAAGTGAAAATCCTCAACTGTGTTCTGAGCTGTTCTTCAGATGTGAGCAGTGTCAGTACTGAATAAATTTAGGAAAGTAGGAGGCAGAAAACGGGTAGTAGAAAGCAGGGAATGCTGGTTAGTACACACTGAGAAAACATTTTTTCCCATGTTTTTATTTAGCTCTTATCTCTAAGCAAGATAATATAATTTTGTAAATTTTATTGTGTATATCTGTCTAAAAAGAATGAGCACAGGGACTTTTGCAATTGCTAATAAATGCTTTTCTTATTATTGCTAATAAATGCCTTTTTCCTTTCCACAGATCCTGGTTTTGATTTCAGACTGCCTCTGCCCAGCCAAGTCAAAATACAGAGCTGAAACTCCTGGTAAGAGCTCTTGAAGAGGGTGAGATGCTGTAGTTTAAAGTGTAAATTTGTAGGAGGAAGGGCAATACACTGTTCAGATGTTAGGTGTGAACCAGTAATAAAGGAGCCAAGTAAAACTGGTTTGTCTTAGGTTTGTAACTCAGTGGAAAAAAATGAAAGTCTATCTGGGAAAATAAATAGAAGTGGAGGAGAAATCTAGTGAAGATTTAATGAAAAAACTGAAAAATAAGGAAAAATTTTCAATCACAGAATGGTTCAGGTTGGAACAGACTTTAAGGATCATCTGCTTCCAATCCCAGGTGGAATAATAACCCCAGCCAATAATAATGTTCACTGGCATTTCAGAGCATGTCCTTGGTGATGCAACTTTAAAAGACGTTGTTGTGAGATTCAGTCTAACTCCAGTCTCTGCTTTGTTTAGAAGAAGCAATTACCAAGGATAACGTGGAGAACGCGGCGTTGGAAGAGCCGGAGGAGGCTGCAGAGCTTTCCGCGGATGATGCGGAAGAGGCTGCAGATGTGAAAGATCTCTCAGATGGAGAAGATGCAGCAAATTCGAGTGCTGATGAGTCGGAGGAGGATTTAGCACTTGGAAAAGAATCAGGGGAAGAAGAAATGGAAGACTTAAGTGAGCAGCCTTTAGCTGAATCAGAGACTGAAAGCACAGTGAGACAGAGGAAAAGTCAGGGGGCTGAGAAGGAACTATAGTTTCCCCGGTGGTGTATTTTGTACACTTGGACCAAAGAAGTGTCAGACCCCTTCAGGGTCTGAAGCTGGAGCTTACACTTGATTTGTCGTTGGTGTTTACGCAAAGCTCTGCTCTGCCAGCAGACTCCTCTATTTTTAAGCTTAGTACTCGCTTACTTTCTTTGATAAGCACATTTGCTGTGTGTTGTGTGACTTTAGCCATGACAATCAAAATCAGTGTCTTATCTGTTCTGTGTCCTCTCAGTGAAAAACGAGGTGTTAGCCTCAGTTCACCAGCTCTGAAATGATCACTGTGTGTGTGTGTCTCTCCAAGGACTGACCTGGGCAAGATCAGGACTTTTAGCTCCACGGTAGCTTGGCAGGACTGTGACTTTTCTGTCTGAATGTTGATTGTTCCCAAATGCCACAGAAGCACAGAGACGATTCACTAGTGAAAGGAGGCACCTTACTGGTCTTCTATCAAAAATGTTGTGTACCCTGGGTTTCTTATCGCTTTCAGCCGAAGCACCTTTCTCTTCCACTTCTATTTGTGTTTGTTTTGGAAGTTGATCCTGCAGCTCACCCCCAGATGTGTCAGTTTTTGGTGATCCAGAGGCTATGCAGCTTGAGTTGTTTGACCCAAGGAGTTGGAGTAATTAAAAACCTCAGGCAGAAAGAGAGTGGCAGCTAAATGTTAAAAATGTGTTGGAACCTTTAAAATGTTTAAAGGAGATTATTTTGGTCGGGGGAAATTTTGCCAAAGCACGACTACTTTTTTTTTCCTTTTGGTAATTTGTTCCCATCAGGAGATTGTAGCAGGAAATACTCACTTTGGAGTCAGTAAGTTGTATATTTCTTGCCAGGGCAAGCTTGTCACCTGCATTGCAGTCCTGCCATTTCCAACTTGGAATGCTTTTGGCAGAAGTCAAGCTGCTTTAGTGATGTTATCTGAAGAGGCACTTAGGGTTTTACCTTTGATCCCTTTTTACTGTTGGAATCATCACGTTGGGAAAAGAGAGGGGGCACAGGTGGGTAGTGGTGAGAAGCTTTGGGTTTTGCTACTTACATCAGAATAAATGTGTGTGTGTTGAACTGTGTAAAGTGAAAATGGCTGTTCAGACAGCATTAGGTGTGGTTAGGCTTGGGTCATTAAACATATCAGTGTATCACTCCTTTGGGTTAATATACGTCCTTTTTGGTAAGGAGCACGTTCAGTGAGATCCTGCTTTGTTGATGTATGACCATGAGTGTAAGATGTGTCCTAATCTTGATATTATTTTAAAAAATATATATGTATTGCATAAACCTTGCTAACATGCATGAATTTCATCTTGTTCTTCAAGAATGAAGAGTAGTCGGAGATGAGATCATCTCTCATTAGAAGAGACAAGTTGCAAGTGCAAAATGCTGGTTTCCTTTGAGACTGAGATTAATAGGGCCAATTTGTGTTGAGAGCTGTTTAGATGGGTTTTTTTAAGGCTCATAAAGAACATATTTGCCAAGAAAGCTCAACTTTCCCATCTATGTCCTGTCACATATGTTTTGGAACTATGTGGTAAAAACTTTGGATCTGTCTGTTAGAGCTGCTCAAAGAGGAAAATTACACCGCATATCCTGAATTTGAAATTTCTTAAGGAATACTCCCAGTCTGGAGCTTGAGTTCCATATAGTGGACACCTCTAAATGTGCTTTCACGTAGGTGAAAACATAGACAATAATATCTATACATTGCACTACGTTGAGAACAGTTTGTGTCATTTGGGTGTTGTCCCATGTCGCTGAGCAGTTGCAAAGCTGGCAGGCAGCAGAACTCAGCAGCAGGTGAGGCACACAGCGGCTTTTTAAAAGCTAGACTTCTGTCTGCAAAAATGAAGAAAACTGCGGCCACTGCAGTGTGAAGGGAAGAGCTGTGCACTTCGGAGACGATAAGGTGTTCTCACAAGAGCTGGGTTTCCCTGCGGTGTCTTTGGATTTCACAAACAAACACACAAATGGCGCTTTGTCCTACAGGGCACGTGGTTTGTGAGATGCTGTGGGAGTGACCAGAAGCCCCTTTGTGTGGTGTGTCTGAAGTCTCTGCTCACGTTTCCTCTGTTGTTGCATGTCACAGTTGGGTTTGGATTATTTAAACCAAAGATATGAAGTGTTTTCCATCATGATAGACTGAACTGTAGGATCACTGATGAGCAGGGATTAAATGAGCAGGCAGCAGGTGACAGCAGCTTAGATCTGTCTTGTGAATCTGGAAATGAGCTTGGTCAGGCTCTAAGGGTTCTTGAACATAGGATGGATGTCGTTCCTGTGTTTTCATGAATAAAGCAGGGAATATTAATGCTGACTGGATTTGACTGTATTTGACATGTATTGGTGTATCTTACTACAAAGATCACTCAATCGTGATTAAGGCTTTGCATGGGAAGGGTGATACTGTGCAACCATTGATCTCTCCAACTTAATTTTACATTTGTAGGAAAATTACTGTAGTGTGGTACTGGAGATACTCAATTTTGACTAATGTTTATCTGGAAAACAGCAAGCAGCAAACACTGTAAAGGCTAAATTTGTGTTTAACAGAAAAATTATTAGCTGTGCAGTAGAAGTGTCATGTTAATATACCTTCCAAGATCAGGTTTTTTCCCACTAAAACACATTTTAATTGAATCACATGAGTAGTGCTAATTAGACTATTACAATAGTATTAAACTTGGTGCGTTTCCAAAGAGTCAGGATCAACCTCGTGCGCAATCTGGGTGTTCTGTTATCTCTGTTCTGTTAGGATTAATCATAAAGAAATGGAACTTGTTCTTGCAACCTCAGTAGAGACAAAAGGGCCTTGGAGAAGCTGCTGCTGGCACTGTTCAAAATGTTTTGATGAAGGACAGGGCCTTAAGGCTTGTGAACTAGAGCTGTGTGTCAAAATTAATTTAAGATTGTTGAGAAGCGATTTAAATATCAATTGGGCTGCATGCCACTGGAATGGGAATGCTTAACAGCAAGTCATGAAAACAATCTGGCGGGTTCTTTTTTCAAGAGGCTGGAAATCCATCCAGCATTCCAAACCTCCCGTCCTTGGGATCTGTGTGAAACCTGTATGTTTGTCTTGGAATGCTCTGTATCTACTGCCCTTGGGGGTGATAGATGTTGGGGGTGGCACATGTTATGTGGGCCTTCTTCCTGGAAATGTTACACAGGGTTGTCTGTTACATGGAAGTGTTGCAAATTTATACTTCTGCGTATTTTTACTGAAATGCCACATAAATTTTGTATTTATGACCTGCTTGGAGTAACTTTCATTTCCTCAGTGTGGAGTTGGCTCATCTGTGTTGTTAACAAAAGGGTTGCGTTTTTTTTTATGATGCTGATCTTCCAGTTAATCGTAGAGGTTGTGACTCATGAAGATTCCTTAAAATCTTTAAAAGGAACCTGGACATCAATGAATTGCTTCCTTTTGGAAGGTTTTCCTGCAGGAACCCAGGGCTCTCAAAGGTTCAGAATGCAGCTGGGCAGAACAACATAACTGAACCCTTAAAGGCTTCACCTCCACATGAGGTAGTTCTTTCACCTCCCTAAGAAATCCCCTAACTCTGCCAAAGCTGTGCTGACTCCTACTGGGATTTGGAGTAGAGCAAGGAGAAGTGTACACACTTAAAAGAGCCATCCTCAGGTTGTGGTTCACATTCCAGGCAGTGCTGTAGGGGCAGCTGTGCCAGAGGGAGAAGGGACTGCCAGGAACCATCATCGTGACCTCCGTGGATGCTGTGAGCAGCCTCTGGATCTGGCACCTGGATTCATTCTGCTCAGGTGAGTTTCCCGAGCTGCCTCTCCCTGTGAACGGAGCAGGTGCAGCGCCTGGGCCATTTGCCATTCACTTTGGTTTTCTTCTTTCCCACTGTGTTCATCTCCTGATGCAAAGTGGAAGTTGGAACGGTATCAAATGAAGCCTTGTGAGCATTTTGTTTGCTTCTTCATCAGCTGCTTCTTGTTCTCTTTTGTGACGTGAGAATATGAATTTTCTCCATGAAAACAGCACGTGCAATACTACAGGCAAAATCAGATCAGGTTTTGAAAGTTATTTTGTTGAAGCAATCAGACAAATCCAAGCTCTAGTTTTGTAGAGGAAATATTGAAGATACTCTCTGGTGGCTGAACTATAGTGGTAGAAAATCTTGGTTTTTCTGTCTGGAACTGGACCAGTGGTAGCTCCCAGCTCTGGGAATGCAGCTGCCCAGTAGTGTGTGCTGTCATTCCCTTCCCTATTGGGGAGTAAGCTGTGTTTTACTTCAGTGAGCACTGTCGTAATTACTTATTTTAACCAAACATCTTCATTCCTTTCCTGGTAGAAAAACACTTTAAAAACTCTCTGTTTTACTTTCACTTCATCTTTCCTGAGGAGAAAGGAAAGCTCCATATTTAAACATACAGGGAACAAATGGGGATTTAGTTATCCTAATATTTTCATTTATATTTCCATTTTATATGGAAAGGTCATTTTTTCTGGCGCATTAGAATTTCTTGGAGCCTGCTGGTACTTCAGACTTTCACATCTGTTGATCTGGGTTCCAGGGGAGTGTGGGAGCTGAACCTGGGCACCGTGGATTTTCCTGGCACAGGCTGTGCCAGCGCTTCACGTGCTTGCAGAGGATGCAGAAAGGACGGTGGCTATTCCAAGTGTCAGTCACACATCAGGAAATGAAAAGATCACCCTTGATAAGGGCACTTTTTATGCCTGTGTTGCTGTGGTTGGGGGGATAAAAGTAGCACTGAGATCTTGTTTGTAAATCTGCCCTGGATTGGTTTCATTGTACTCAGAATCATCCAGCTCCTCCCAGGAGAATCAGTCCTCTGCTCAGTGCTCCACTCTTCTGCTGTCCCAGCAGTCTCCATACTTCCCAGCTGACTTCCCAAAATAGACATCCAGGGGCCTGTTCCAGCCACCTGCTCACTGCTGAATGGCCAAGGAACTGTCCTCATCCCTGCAGCGTCCGTCGGCTTTGACTCCCACAGTGAAGTTGCCAGATGGCTGCAGGGGTAAAAATCCCACAAATATTTTGTTGGTTCTTCTGACTGGCTTGGAGGGGACAAAGTGAATTGGTTCAGCTTTGACTGATGTGAGATGCTGTCCAAAAACACTCTAGGAAATGGGTATTTTATGACTTTATTTGGAGAAATTGTTTGTGGGGAATTTGGAAGCTAAAATAACTTTTACTTACGTAAGGTACTTGATAGAACAGCTTTGCACAACAGTCTTGAGAAATGGGCAATGGCTTAAACATTAAAATATTTGAATTCTATGCTGCAGTTAACTTCTCCAGTTAATCTTTAATGTGGTTAACTGAAGGGAGAAAGTCCCAGCTGGTTCATCCTTCCCCTGCAGGGGTTTTCCAGGAGCCCATCGGGAGCTGTCTCTCTGATCCTGCAGAAGGATACAGGTCCAGACCGGAATGCTGGGCACAATCTCTCTTACTAGCAAGTAACAGACATCAGGACAAGCATGTTGTGGTTTTCCTCTGAAGTCTTTTTGGCTTTTGCCTGTACTGCTTTCTAAGCCACAAGTTGTCTCTGTTCAATAACCCTCTGTGGGGTTTTTCATCTGGAATTTGTGATTGACCTTTTTGAACCACAGTGAAAAGTTTCCTTTGCAGAGCCTGGTTCAGCTGAGCACCAGGTGTGACACCATCCTCTGTAGTTCCTGGCAAAGGAACAAGGGAGAAGCAGGAGATGTGGGAAGGGTTGTTCACTCTACCCTGACTCTGTTGGGTGCTTTGACATCGACCGTGGCAGTGAGGTTTGCTTGGTTGCTCGGGCAAACTCTTTGCTGTTCAGTCAGATGCTGTTTCTTGGCTCCAGGGTGAAAGGTCAGACAGCTGATGCCTCATTAAGCAGCCAGAGGAAATCTCATCCAGAGAGATTCATTCAAATGAGGAGCCAGTTACTTGGAGGGAAGCTCTGTGTGTTGGTGTCAGATGTGCTTGGGAGACCTGGCATTAGATTTCATGTTTTCCTTAGTTTTCCCTTGTGCTGATACTGGCACCTTCCACCTCACCCCAACTCAGCAACTGGCCGGCATTGGAAGTGGTGGATCCTGCTGGAAGCTCCAGGTCCAGTTGGACCCCTGAGCTCTGTGGAGCTTCCCAAGGTGTGTTGGCTGGATTGCAGCAGGAATTCAGTGATCCCAGAGGGGCTTAGGGGTGTGACTGGCACATGTGGGAGGATCCGTAAAGGGCGGCACCTGAGAAACTTCACAACAGGGAGGGAAGAGGAGCTTTTAACTCGAGTAGCAAATAATGACAATTAAAGTAAATCACCCATATTGTGTGAATGTGGCAGAGAAGCATCTAAGTGGAAAGAGAAATATCAAGGTGGGACGAGTTGAGAGGAATACAGACATTACAGAATGGAGAGAGGGGAACAGTGGTGCAACGCTGTCGTTACCTTCAGAAGTGTTTGCAACTTCCCAACATGAAAACCTTTTGAGTTCATTAAAGTTGAGTTCAGCTGCACATATTAAAATGTTCAGCTATCATGCAGCACTTCTTTTCTCCTGCTCCAGGATAAATACCTGTTTTTAGCACAGATGATGCAAACTTTAAATAAATGCATCAGACGTGTCCTCAGTTTTTTGCTGCAAGCACAGTGAAATGCCAAGGTTAAAGCAGTTTGCATTTGAATTGTTTCTGACACTGATATGTGACAAATGCCTTGTGGTGTAATTGTGTGTAAATTGATATTAATGTGCAGTCTGCAGCTGGAAAACTGAATTATATACATGTGATGTATTCTTAAGTTTTCCCTGTCAAACAATTACTGTAAACCTGTTGCAAACTGTGTATTTTTTAAAATTTAAAATGAGGAGAAATCAAGGAATGTTAACCAAGTCTATTACACTTTGGATGAGGGTTGTCTCTTTGATAAGATGACTTTATTTCCAGCTGGTGGGTGCATCTGACTCCTTAACATTTTAAGAATAAGGAGACCTCCCTGGGTTGTGGAGATGGAATTACCTGAAAATCAGGAGCCCTTTGCCCAAGGACGTCTGGCAGCTGGGTCCCTGCAACTGGCCTCGGTATCCAGGATTCTAATGGAAATAACTGCAATCTCACCTGTGTTAGTTGTTACCCTAAATGTGCAGGCTGGGACTTGATTTTAGCAATCATCTAAATCAAGATTCTGCTTTTTGGGTGTAAGCAAACTCCTTCTGCTTTCAGTCTCCTGGATATTTTGGATGACAGAGGGGAATGTACGTTCCTGTTATTGCAGGTTTAACTACGTATTTCTTTCCTTGCTTACTCTTTTTTTTCCTTTTTACTATATTTTATTCTGTTATGTTCTAGGTTGGCCTTGACCACATGAACTAAAAGATGGTGCTGAAGTCCAGTATGACACAAGAAGTTGGTTTATTTTATTTTTTTTTTGGCAGGGGTATGTAGACAAGTTGAATCCTGATGAGACCCCATATTAATCATTTACAGGCAAAACTCCAGAGTTTAAAAGAGTGGGAAGTGGGAATAAACTAACCCAGTGAGATCTGCAAACATGTCTGGCAAGCCAGTGTGCATTGCAGATTTTGAGGAGTATGCTAAAACCTTTCTGCCCAAATGTGTGTACGATTATTACCGATCCGGGGCGGATGACCAGGAAACACTGGCAGATAATGTCGCAGCGTTTTCCAGGTAGGAGGATGATTGAAGGCTGGGGTGGGAGGCAGGGGGTGTAAGTTCTGCTTTATTGGTAGATGTGGTACAATTTTAGATTTTTCTGTGTGAACAAAACTCAAATTTTCTGCAACTTCTTTCTATTTTAGCAAAAAGACTCTCAAATAACTGATTTTCAGGACAACTCTCTCTCCCCTTTCACTCCTCCACCTAACATTTTCTGTCAAAAAGCAGTCCCTAAAATCCATTAGCACCTTTTTAGCTTTGCCTGCATTTGGGTTCTTTTGTTAAGAGAAATTCTCTCCAGAGTCCTTCAGCTCCAATATTTAATCAGCCAATGAAACTGAAATTTCTACATTTTGGGTTACAGTGCCAGAAAGGGGTTCTTGTGGTGGGGTTGTACTTTTTAGGTCCTGCTTTTAGGTTTTGCCTTTTCCTTATTTCTCCTAAACTGAGTTAGTTCTGTGGCCTTCCCTGAGCAGAGCTGCAGGGCCCTGCAGGAAGGAGTTGCATTTCCCAGCTCTGGGGCGAGCCGGGGAAGCCGGGGCTCAGCCCAGGGTGGGCCAGCCTGTGCTCAGGGAGTTTCCAGCAGGAGGTCAGCCCTTCACCAGGAGATACTGTAAATGCTGAGAACTATTTTAAACCAGTTTTGACTTAGACTGACCCCCTGAACTGTTGTCAAAACCTGGGCTCAGGTCATCCTTGGCCTCAGAAGGAAAAGGTCAGCGGGATTCTGTGGAAGTGTCACAGCTTGCATCACATCAGTTGGTTCCCTACTCCCAAATGTCCCTGACCAGGGCAGAGGGACGGAGGCAGCTGGAGGCTGCTCCCCTCAGCCCAGCTGAGCCCGGTCGAGCTGCTCAAACAGCTGCTGACATCTCCTTCCTTCGGGGGCTGTGTTGGTACAGACATTTAACCCCCTGCACTTGTCTTTGCAAAGGCTTTCTCTTTAGTTCCTCTAAGTCTAGCAAACCAAACCATGATTTTCCTATTTTATCTTTAGTCTTTCTCCCTCCCCACTTTGCTCTTCTGCTACAGAGCAGCAATCCTTTTCACTGCACCTGTTCCTTTTCCATGGGCTCTGGGCCATTCACCTGGAAATCTCATGCAAGTCAAAGCTTGTAGAAAACTCTGTGATAATTCATTTAGCAGGATTTCAAAGGTCAGAAATGGGTCCAGAACCTTAATTTTAACGACACACATAGAAAAGCCTTATAATGTCAAGAGAAGACAACGCACCTGCACTGCTTATTCCACACCTCCTAGCTCCATGCAGAAGCTGCCATCATAGAAATTTCCCTGCTCAAACACAAGCCAAAAGATTGCCCTGAGGAGCAAATGGGAGCAGGAGGGGATGGAGCAGTGCTCACCAGATTTTTATTGTATCTCTTTTAATGCTTCCAGATGCTCTGATGCTACTTGCCCTCATAAAACCAAAGTGAGACATTAAGGAAAGGACACTCCAAGGAAGTACATGCAGGCAATAAACTGCAGGAGCAGTGAACGTTTTACTTGTAACTGCTGGAGCTAATCATGATGAGGTTGGATCTAAAGCTGCCAGAGACAGGCTAACAAAGAGCTGGGCATGTCCCTTGCTGTGCTGCCATCAGCAGAGCTGGGTGTTGGCAGGGAGATAAGGGCAGCTCTGCTCTGAAGCTGTTTCCCACCGCAGGGGTGGATTCCTCTGATAAGACACCTCCTCACGCTGGGCTCTGGGGTTCAGGCTTACCTCATTTTTCCTGCATCTTCCATCAGATTTTCAATAAAACCCTCCAGTTTTAGATGTTCAAAATTGTGGCGTTTGCAGGCAGCCTGGAACTGAAGATGTTCATTTAGCAGTGCCTTGAATGGCCTGAGACATTAAAAGAAATCAATGAAATTTGGTATGGCTGAAATTCCCTCAGTGCTAGGTCCCTGCTGCTCAGCAGAGTGGGGATGGAGGGGCTGGGAGGTGTTTCTGTCTTTGCTCCCTCTCCCTTTTTATATTTATCTGAAATAAAACAAGATCCCATTTTCTCAGCATGTGGGATGCTGCCATTAACAGTCATTAGACCGTGTTTGCAATGGTTTCCTGGGAATACATCTCTAAAAGGTAGAACCTGCTATAAAGACTTTATAGCATTTTGGTTTATAAGACCTGGTTGACATAAGTGACTTGGAAAAGCCTTTCTTTTTCCCTTGGATGCTGTTGGGAGAAGCATGGCCCAGCTGTTAGAGATGGGGAAGTGCTGCTCGCTCTGACCCTCACACAGTCCTGGTGTTTCTGCCTGTTCCTGAGTGCAGCTTGTGGGTAAATGTAAAGTCAGGTGGACTTTACACCCCCAAGGCACAAAGATCACCAAGTCCTATAATTTTGTGAAAGACAGGAGTGTGTTCAGATTCGTTTGCCATTGATTTCCTCTGTCAGAAGGTTAATTGCAGGGTTCAGTCTGATTAGAAAAGTTTGGCGTTTATGAAATATTTTATGTTTATATGTTTAAGTTGAAATGGAAGAGAAAGCACAAAACTGAACCAGAAGCAGGAATTGTTAGCCTGTACCTTTATGGTGCAGGATTATTCAGGTGAGCTGTGAGGGTGGAAAACCAGTGCTGGGTTCATCTGTGAGTCCTTTACGGTTTTTTGGCAAACAAATGGTTTTGTTTCTGCAGAAATAAATAGATGATCTTATTAAGGATTAACATTATTATTGTTATTAGGAACTAACCCTGATGGATGGTTGTGTTGCTGGCTCTTACAATATATTTGGAACACTCCATGCAATTTTTGGAGCAGCACAATTCATGCTCATTGGATTATAAAATGAATGTCTTGGCCTTTTGACCTTCAGGTGCTTTGTGTAATCAGATACCAGAGCATAAACTGCCTCCACAAGGAGAGTGTTTAAGATGAGTTTAACACCAGGTACAGCAACTATCCCCCAGCTCCCAGTTCTCCTGGCACTGAAGGAAGAACCAGTGCTCGGATGCTGACAGTGTATTTCTGCTGAGGCCAGATGAGTATTTCTTATTCACAGCTCTCAAATGGCCCTGGCAGAAGCGAGGCATTAAGGCCAGAAAAGATGATTTGGGATGTCAGAGCATATGTCATTCCCTGTGGTGTCTGCCTGCCTTCACCTTGGGTTTGCTCTGCATCCCGGAATGCCGAGTGTCCTCCCAGCCCCGTCTGGCGCTGAAATCCCCTCTCGAACCAAGGGGCCTGAATGGAGAAGAGATTTTTGTGACAAGGTCAGGATGCATTTAGCTTGATGGCATTCAGGAAATCAATCTGGGGTCTCCCCTCTTGGCATGCCAAGGAAGAGGGATGTCGGTGTGCGTTGGAACAGGCTCCTGTTAATCCGCCTTGACGCGCTCCACCACGGAATTCCCAGAGGCCTTGGGAGAAGCTGCCTTGTTCTGTCATGTGCAAGGAACAGCAGCTGCTGCTTCAGCAGTGCCAGCATCAATGCAGGCTTTCTGCAAACGTGGTGTTACCTTGTAGCAATTAAAGGTATTAAAATGGGCACAGAAGTAATTTAAATATTGGTTACAAAAGCAGGGCTGAGAGTGGGACTGGGTCACACAAACCTGGGACATTCCGGGGGAGAAAAGGAAAGGAATGCTTGGAATAATAATTTTATTACATTGTTGTGATGTCTTTTACCTCAGATTCCCAGAGCACGACGAAGAGAGTGTGGATGGCAAGACATCCTGGGAGGGAAGATAATGTTCTCCAAGGAAAAGCAGCTGTTAATTAGGCTGGCACAGCACAATGCCCAGCTCCTCCTGAAGGGAAATGGAGCTGTAGGAGAGAGAAGGGCAGCAAACCGAGTTGGAATTAGGATGGAGGCTTTGCCTGATCAGTGTGTGTTTTCACAAGTGTGCTGCTTGCCCTGCAGCACGAGGAGATTTGGGACAACTCAGGAGAGGAATAAGAGGAGCTGCTTGAAAACATGGTGCAGTTTGAAAATTTCAATTTTTTCTCAGCTGAAAGCAGCCAGTGCTTCCCTCTTATCCCACTGCAAGGTAATTTACAATCAGAAATTTTTTTGAGCATGGAGAAAAAAGGAAAAAACCCAAAAGATTAATCCCCCTTCCTTCCCTTTAATCCTTCCTTCAAAACAGCTTTTAGCTGAAGTTGCCTAAATCGGGAGTGCTCGCTGCCTTCCCCACTGCGGCATCTCCCGCTTCCAGCTGGGAAGAAGGATGTGTTCACTCTTAGTTGCTGATTGCAGCACATGAGTGTGGACTTGGCTGGAAAAAGATGTGGGTGATGAGGAGATGATGAATTTAAAAAAAAAAAAAAAAAAAAATCCAAGTTTTTTTCCAAAATATGCAGGAAATGTTTCACTGAAAGACTTGGAGGAAGCAGGTGCTGTGTGGCAGCCAAATGAACGCGTGCCCTGGTGACTGGGAAATGCTGCCCGTGAGGTTTCCTT
The DNA here is from genome assembly GCA_013398955.1 of Callaeas wilsoni. NCBI lineage: Eukaryota > Metazoa > Chordata > Aves > Passeriformes > Callaeidae > Callaeas > Callaeas wilsoni. The sequence goes on from VWPU01012144.1 coordinate 30,448, forward strand.
GCTGCTGTTAAGGGGATTTCCCTGTCCAGACAACGCCTGGCTTCGAGTGTCTGTCAAACTCGGAGCTGGAAACACGCGAGTTTCCAAAGCAAGGTCAGGTTTTATTAAAGGATGATGATACTCAGGTAGTGAAGCCCTTTGGTGTTTTTGTGGGACCAGTCAGTCCTGGGTCAGGAGCACTGACTGGATGTGGATTGAGAGGATGTGACCCGATGAGCTATCTCTGCTTGGGACCGCATCGTTTTTCTTGCATGCACTGCTGGGAGGATTTTGGCTCCTCCTGTTTCTCTTCCCAGCTAAGAGCACCGCAGGGATGTTGCACCTCAGGACTGACCCTCACAGGCTGGCTGTGAGATGGCAGTGGCAGGTAACAATCTGACAGGTCAGAGAAACCAGGAGCCTGGGGAAGAGGGCGATGCTCCACATCTTTTATGCTTTTGGGTTTGACTGTATAAATGAGCAAGGTAACAAGGGGATTTTTGTTTTCTTTGTTTGCTGGGAAAAGATGCCTCGGGACGGAGTGGAAGCCTTCGGAATGAGGATAAGAAAAAAAGAGGGAGAAAGAAGTCATGTTTTCTTTGTCCCACCCTCAGCCCATCCTCCCTTGAAAAATAACAAACTGTTACAATGGCATGAAAACAAGCGTGAGGAGACGTTCTTGCCGTGTGTGTCTTGGCACTGAGCAGCACCGCTGACTTCCACAGGCACACATCTCCTTCCAAGCATCATAACTGTCCTCCTTCTCCCTGGGGAGCACTGCCTGGAGAGCTGGCACAGCCCCAAGCTCCAGGCCTTCAGAAAGGTGGGCTTGTCCTGGCTCTGCCGCAGGCTTTTTCTGGAAATGTCTCTTAGGCTTTCCATAAAACAGAGATTTTGTCTGGGTTTTTTCCCCCTTGCCTTGTCATTTTAATACACAAGCTCAAGCTCACCCCTACTCCCTGTCGGAGGGTACCAGGGGCTCTGGTTCTATCTCTGTGCTGGTAATTATAATATTATCAGTCTCAAAAATTCTGGTGCTGAGCATTTGCTCAGGTTCAGCATTATTAGACCATACATTTTTAATTCTTCTCTGTAATTACAGTTCAGGAGCCTTTTGGGGGGAGGGAGGCTTTGGCCTGGCTGAGCTCACAAGAGGCAGCCCCAGGTGTTGCACCCCCTCTTGTGGCTTGTAGTGGTGACAGTGCTGCGACAACACCTGGATGATGGGGACAAGTCCCAAGGCACAGGTATCCCCAGGAATGCAACCCTCCTCATAAAACTTTGGATGTTATGCTGTCTAGTTGATCCTGTAGTAGGGATCATGAGCTCATGATCCTTTTCTGTGAGGAGGGGAAAAAAAAGATAAATTTCTCTGTGTGCAGATATGTGGTGTCCAGCCTGGCTGCAGTAAACTGTAATTTCAGGCTAAGTGTGGTTTAGTTTGCTCTGTTTTGGGAAAGGGAGCTGTAAGCATGTAGGCCAGGCTTGTGTTATCCAAAAAATTCCTTGTCTTTTGGTTCCCTAGTCCATCGAAGGGGTAACTGAGGGTGGCTGATGCCTTTTCCCATTTGCACACAGCGTCTGTCACCCAGTTCTGCCCCGAGGCTTTCAGGCGGCTGAGACTCGCCATGAACCTTATTGTTTTACATCTCCTGTCTTTCCTTTCAAACAAATAGCAGGCAATAATGTTCCCGGGGTCTTTGCCTCTTTCAGCCTCCCTGCTCTTTGGTCCCTCCTTGCCTGCTCCCTCCAGGTTTTGTGCCTTGCAGAGGTTCTGCTGCAGCTCTGGATGACACAGTGGGATTCGGTTCCAGCCCCAGCACAGCACGTGAGAGCAGGAAAACCTGCTCTTGTCCGTTAAGAACTGTGCACTACCCCCGTTTGAAATGCAGTTTATTTGTGTGTGTGTGCCAGGTGGAAGCTGTACCCCCGGGTGCTCAGGGACGTGTCGGTGATGGACATGTCCACCTCCGTTTTGGGCCACAGGGTCACCATGCCCGTGTGCGTCGCCGCCACCGCGATGCAGCGCATGGCTCACCCCCACGGAGAGACGGCGACCGCCAGAGGTGAGCCCCGCCACGTCCCCCTGCAGGGCTGGAGAGGGACAGGGCAGTGCTGTGCCTGCTGCCCGGGGATCCCTGCCTGCTGCCCTGCTCCTCGGTGGCTTTGAGCCGCTGCTCAGAGTAACCAGGCTGATTCTTGGGTTCGTTTTTCACCGTTTCTGAGTGTGGTTTCTTTCTCTGAAACTGGGGTGGGAAGTGAAGTATGCAGGAGGGGAATAATTTGTCACATATAAAATTGAAAACATCTATCTACTCATACATTCTATGTACCTGTAAACTTTGTCACAGCAACACTTTTCCTATTAGAGGATTGTCTCTAGAAATTCCGAGGCCTTTGTTTGCCTGGGAAAAATCCTTGTTATAAAGAGAGCTCTTTGAGAGCATCCCAGGGAGGCAGAGAGATAAGGGCCCCTCTGGGCTAGAAGCTGCACAAAGATGTTGCCAGCACAGAGGCTGCAGCTTAAAAGGACATTAACCAGAATTCAGATGGGGAATTGTCTCCCGCTCCTTTGACTTAAGCTGCAGAATGGCACCAAATCTGAGGAAGACATCTGTCTGTGCATTTCAGTGCTCCAGCGCTGAAAGGAAAGGGATACAAAACCGAAATAGGTGATACTTTAAAAAAATAATCCTGTGCATGGTTGGATTATTCATCTAACAGCATTTCCATGCCCAATGCAGCAGGTGCTGGTGTGAAGCGAGTTGAATTCTCAGCCCCTGCAGCGGGAGCTGCTCTCAGTTCTCATGGCTGTGACGTGCACGGGGATGGGTTACATCACAACTCCAGGGCTATCTTTGGAAAACACATCTCTCCAATGTTACAGTGTGTTTGGGGCCACGTTTTCCCCCTTCCCAAGCGCTTCCTTAGGAAGCCGACGCTCTTTTGCCTATTTGTAAGTGCCGGCGTGCCCCACGCGATGGCGCCGCAGCACCTCGGATGGGTTTGGGCCGCCGCGGTGCTGACCCATCCCTCGGCAGCTCCTGAGGATTAGTTCTGGGCCAGCTTGTCCTGGGAGGAAGCTCCGAAGCATTACCCCGTTAAGTGCAAACACATTCATGCAATGGTGAGAGCGAGATCTGAAACACACAAAATTCAGCATGTTTCTTAGCAGAAGTTCCCACTGATGCTGCAGCCCAGCCACATTTTAAGGCATAAATCCACAATGGCATGCAAAGTTGAGTGGTACAATAAGGCTGAGTACCAGGGCTGAATTATGGTTGTGGTGATAACTTAATTCTGGAATTTCCTGATTTTTGCGCACTTACATTTTCAAACTTTAACACATGATTATTGCGTATAATGTTCCTGGGTTTTCAAGCTAGGTCCGCTCGGAGTACTGGCACCAGTTAGAATGTGCGGTCCAGTAAACTTATCCATTGCTTTCAAAGGAGAGCACTATTAAAATCACACCCTCTGTTTTGCATTGGCATTTGGGGGAGAAAAAAAATGGCTTTGGTTTTGTGCTGTTAGAGGTGGGGCGGGGCACGCAGTGCCAAGCTTTTGGTTTGACCTTATAAGATGACAGGAATTAGCTGTAAAGTACACATTTGGCTTAAAGGTTCTCTTAAACTTGGGACACTCGGGATCAGGGGGGTTTGCCACATCCAACTCCTCTTATATTCCAGAAGTAGCACAGAGTTTAAGTGAGAAAACTGTTGGTTGCTTTAAGTCAGCTTCTGCTTCAGCCGCACTGGTTTGCACAAGCCAAGGAAGTCTGACCCGTAGTCCTGTGGCTTCTGCAAAGCCTGGCGTGCTCCATAAGCCTGTTTATTTTTTGGCTCAGGTATGCAGGAAGTGCTGTATGAGGTGGTGCCTCTGCCATGGTCATGATCTTTGAGAAGCACAGCGTGGTTTGAGTCCTGCCCCTTGCCAGCCTGTGCCCTGCCTCATGCTGGGGGCAGAGCAGCTCCCAAAGGAGCCTCCCTGTGAGCCGTGAGTCTGCTCGGCTGGCCTTGAACCCCAAGAGATAATCCTGGTTCACACCACGCCGCCCTGCAGAGCAGGGTGGTGAAGAGAGCAACGACGGCTCCTTCCCTTCGCTTCTCGTGTTTTGAGAACAATGCTTGATCCCACAGAGGAATTTCCTTGAGCAACAGTGTCTTGCTTGGAACTGCTCTGCTCTCCCGGCAGGTTTGCCCACGTGTTGTAGGATAAATATCCCCTCTAGGGACAAGGGCATGTCATGGTGTCCCTGAGAACTCCCTGCCCTCACAACCCCTTGCTCTGGGGCTTCTCAGGGGTTTGGGGGCTGCTGCTTCCTCAGGGATGCTCTCCTGCAGCAACCAAGCTGGTGGAGAGAGGAGTGTGCACCTTCCCAGAACAGGGCAGGGTCTGTCAGCTCTCCTGAAACACCCCTTCGTGGACAGTTCTTTTGCACGAGTAAAGGATCTTTTCTAGGAAAAACATCCAATTGTAATTTTAAGAGTTGCTGGTGATAGGCCAGCCAACATAATATAAGTTATTCCAAAGGTTAAGTGACCCCACTCTGAGCAGAATAAACTGCAGTCATGGTCAAACCTTGCACAGCCTCAAATCCAGGTGTTGGATTTACCTGTACTCATGTTAGCTAGACTCTAAAATAATAAGTGAATTTTTAAAAAGTCTATGCAGGTTGTAATAAAATTGCCCCTCAGTTTTCTCTGACCTGTCTGAATGTAGCAGGAGTCCTTCCTTACAGAGAAAGCTCTCTTGTCCCTGAAACAATTTCATGCACCCTGGCAGTTGTCCCAGTTTTTCTAGGTCTTCCTTCAAGTATATTCCCTGGCATTTTAGTTGTAGTTCATCAGTGTATGTGGCAATTTTCCAAGGAATGGATTTTCTGTTCAGCAGAAACTGAAAAATTGGGAGGAAAATTGTTTTGGATTAACTGAAATGTTTCATTTGATCCAAAACATAATGTTTTATTTCATTTTCCTACTGGCTAATGCTTTTAGATATAGTTCTGTTTTGAAACAAAAGTGTTAGCTCAGGAGAAAACATTTCCATTTTGAAAAGATCAACACATGACATTTTGACTTAGGTGTTTTTTTTCTCATCCTTCTCACTCCAATTTCAACCTCTTTGACTAAAAATATTTGCCAAATTTGATGAATAATCCTAGCCACTAAAGAGCAAAAGGTTGTTCTCTAAACACTTTTCAACAGAACCCTTCTGATTCGATGGGATCTTTTTTCCTTGCTTGTCCATCAGCAGATTCACTCTCCCTCCATGCCAAGGCATTCATTTGCCATCCTGACTTCATGCTGTGCTTGCAAACCAGCGTGATCCCCGTGTAAACAGGACCCACCTCGAGTACGCTGACTCAAAATCTTGTGCCCCATCCAGCTGCTCAGCAAGAAGTAGCAAATTTTTTGCAACCTTAATCGATTATAAACAGATTTGTAGTATTATTTTATTGAGGTTTCTGTTCTGTTTATATTGCTGCTTGTTCCATATAGCACTTACTGAGTACCTTGAGTTCCTGTGTTTTCACCCCACAGCAGCCTTGCAATGCCTGGCTTCTCCATGAATGGCTGAAAACCAGACTGAGAACCCGACTGTGTTCTTGGCCAGGTCTTTTGAGAACTGTCACTGACAGTTGCTAAGGGCTGAAGTTTTTGTGTTTGCCCTCTGTAGCTGCACCCAAACCACTCTCTAAGCTGCTGCTGATGCAGGAAGGGTTTCACCGTCACCTGCGACGTGACTGCACTGTTTGCTTTGCCAAATGGAGAACAGGAATATTGACTGAAAAGCTGTTTTTGACCCGGTTTTGTTGAGTTCCTGGCAGCTCTGTCATTCACACTAGAGAGGCAGCAACACCTTTGTTCTTTTGGCTCTTAACAGACGGCTACTGTGCTTTTTCTCTCTACGATGCTGCTCAGCACTGAAATTTGGGTTTCTTGTGCCCATCAAACATGGTTGTGACTGGGAAGGAGGGATTTGGCCACTCACTACATTTTGTGCTCAGCCACAGTGAAAACAGCAGGACTTTGTACCCACCCAGGTGATCAAAAGATGAGGTTAATTTTGAGGAATGAAAATGAATGTCAATCCAGAGTCATGGAGAGGACAATATTCACATGAGACAACATGGCCTGGGCTGACCTGGCCTGGATTCCCTCCGGAGAGCGCCATGGCTGGGGGACTTTTTGCTGCAAATGTGCCCAGGCAGCCTGGCTTGCCAGCCCTCCTGGGCCAGCCACATCCCAGATCCGTTTTGGCCACGTGTCCCTTCCCCTCCAGCCTTCCTGCACAGCTGACAAAACGCGTTGTGTCAACACGAGGACGGCAGGCACAACTCGCACGCAGAGTTTTGTAAGGGCCGAGGGAGGGGAGGCTGACAGGGATCTGTCAGCCAAGTGTGGTTTGTCAAGAGAGTAACGTGAAGTTCTTTAAACAACTCTGTTTCTCAGGAGATGCAGCTCCAAGAACACGGCTGCTGCTCCTGAGAAATACCACTGTGCCAAAAGGACATCGTGTTGATCCCAAGGAATGTCCTCTGGCCCTTAGCTTGGGGACAGCGGATTCACTGGTGGATTCAGGGAAAAACGCCTGCAGTGGGGCAGTTTGGCTGCTGGGCTTCAGGGATGCCCCTAAAAGGGAAATGATGGGAATTTGCCCAGCTAGAGGAAAAAAGCGAGTTCCCATTCCCATACAAGGTAACCCTGACAAAATATGCAAGCTTGAACTGGGCTCCTCTCCAGTGTCCTCCCTGAAGTGCGTTGCCTCTGAGCTGCCCACAGGGACAAATTCCGTACCCTTCCCAAACCACGTAAGGAAGTGATGCCCCATCAGATGGGGGGAGGATATGCTGAGGCTTCAGGATGAAAAAAGGGCTAAAAAAGGGCGCTGCTCCGTTCCCCAGTGGAGCTCCCAAGTGGGTCCTGTCCCATTTGTTGCTACGTAAAACACTTCAGTTGAGTTCCCCAAGAGTGAATGGCTTCAAACTGCAGCAGGGAAGGTTTGGATTAGATATGAGGAAGAGATTCTTTACCAGTCTGTGATTCCATGGACTTCCCCAGCCTCCCGTGTGTGGCTACCGCTGTGCTCTCCGCGCTGTCGTGAACTCCAACAGGAGCCTGCAGGGTGTATAAGGGTGAGTGTGTCCTCTGGGCAATGCTCAGGATTAAAAGAAGACCTGGGAAAAAAACCCCTATAAAAACCAAAAACCTAAAAGCAATCTGAAATGGCATGAGGGAAGGCTAGTTTACAAAAGCATCTGATGCTTAAACTCTGGCAAATGTCACATATTGCAGCAAGAGCATCCTGTGGGAATATGGCTGTAGTAGGACTGATTTGAAATAATAAATAATTTGCAGCACCCCAAAAGTGAAGTATAAAATACAGTTGTTGGAGGAAATGAATTGCTTATGTTTTGTTCAACTGCAGCTAAATGTATGAGAAGTGGGAGTGTATTTTTAGAAAAATCTAATCTGAGGTAGAAAAACCCCCCAACCAAACCTGGCAATACTTCAGGCCTCTGTATCTAATGGTTTTAAAAGTCTAGAAAATTCTCAGATTAAGTTTTAAAATGATGAAGATCAAGAACAGATAGACCAAAATTGCAACTGGGAATTTCTAAAACTTTGAAAAATTTTGTCTGTGAACTTTGGATTTGCCAGAGAGATCTAAACTACGTGTGTTGAGCTGGTGCTTCACCAGAGAGCTGTGAACTTTACAGGCGAGACGAGGGGAATTTTGTGAGCATGCTTGCGTGAAAATGCCATAACCCCGTTTGGGATGGCTGAACTCTGACTGAACCAAACTGCTTAAACCTCATCTTAAGTAAGAGAAAAGCACTATTTTCTCTATTGCTACATATGCAGCTAAGTTGAAAGGATATGGTGATATACCATCACTTAAATCTTCTCTTCACCAAAAAATGTTTTATTGTGCGGTTTCTAACTTAATTTTTGCTTTTGCAGCCACAGGGCTGTAGAGGTAGACTTGGGAATAAAGGGAAAAAATGGAAATAAATGGACACCTCAAGGTAGATTGAACCATAACATTTACATTTCTCCCTTATCTGATGTGAGGGTTTTGCAATTCCTGGGTTCACAACCCTCCCGCTCATTGCCGGTAAAGAGGGAACTATGTCCAGTAATTTCAAGGAAAGGAACGGAATGGCTACGAACTGGAGAGGTTTGGGTGATTGCTGCTGTATTTCCAGTGAGGGAAAACTGCCTGGTGGCCCTGGGAGGGTGTAACCAATTTGTTTGAATAAGCTGTTCATAAGTTTCCACTCCAAGAGGCTTGTAATCCTTATTTAATAAAATGTTGTCATAAAGACCACTTTTTAATTCCTCCATGGGCTGGGGATGACGTCTTGAAACAGAGGTCCATTTACATTAAAAATATGCATACTGTGGTAGAGCAAGGAAAACAAGGCTTTCTATAACATTTTTGAGTTTTACGGCATGTTTTCCTTTATTTTACAATAAGTGACAGATTACTCCAAAAAGAATAAGTGATACATTCATAAAAGCATATCTGTATGAGGTTAGCTGGTGCAGCCTGGAGTGGCAGTGACTCCTGGGGAGGGGGATTTTTGGGGTGCAATGTGGCAATGTTTGAAAAGTTGGAAGCCTTAAATGCATTATTTTAACGCCCCTGTTTAGAGACTATCCCTTTGTGTTCCTCCAGCCTGCCAGGCCGTGGGGACAGGGATGATGCTGAGCTCCTGGGCCACCTCCTCCATCGAGGAGGTGGCCGAGGCAGCTCCGGCCGGCCTTCGCTGGCTGCAGCTGTACATGTACAAGGACCAGGATGTCACGGAATCGCTGGTGAAGCGCGCGGAGAGAGCCGGGTACAGAGGGATCTTCGTCACCGTGGACACCCCGTACCTCGGCCGGCGCGTCGCCGACGTGCGCAACAAGTTCCAGCTTCCCCCGCACCTCAGGTACATCTGCTGCTGCGTGTGCCAGTGCCGCTGGCTGCTGGGGGAGAAATTTGTCCTGGGCAACAGCTCTGTGGAGATGTGCGTGTATCTCCTGCTGCGCTTGGGCTGAGATCTGCTCTGGGTCAAAACTAAGCTTTCCTGGCTGTTTGCAGAGTGCAAAAGACATCGTGCCAGGCAATGTGAGGCTGCTGAAGTAAGAGACACGTGGCATTTCTTCATACATGTGTCAATGTGTTCTTGGCTACCTTCAAACCTCAGCTGGGCACAGCCCAGAGTGACCTGCTCTGATGCTGAACCGGGATCCAGCAGCAGAGTTGACTGTGTTCCGAAAGGAACCTGGACTTAGTGGGCCAAAACTCCCTTCCAAAAGATGCTGTGGTTCCTTCTGTGTTATCCTATGACATTGCTCTGGGTCCAGGGCCGTGTTGCTATGGACTGCAGAGCCCCTTTTCGAGCACCTTCAACTCTTCTTTTACTCAAATACAGAAATGTGGGTATCAGTCTTTCTAAACTCTCCATGAGGGCAATTTCTACCCCAAAGTGTGTTTTGGGACACTTTCTGTGTCTCAGAGTTTGAGGCATCATCATTGACTTCAGCACTAATTCTAGTTCCTCCCTACTGCAGGGCCAATGAGGAATTCAATTTTAACAGTTAAACCAGAATTTTTACCTTACAAGGGTGTTGTAAGGGTGCTGATTTGCCTGACTTTTTGTAAATATGAATTGATAGACTGTAGAGACCCTCCTGATAAACATATGCTGCAGTGTTGGCACAGTTTTAGCAGCCAAGGCCTGGCTGGAAGAATATTTACTTGATGGGCTATCCAGGACTTGGAGCTAAAAATCTTGTGAGATTCTTGCATGTAGGTCTCGGTAACAACCAGAGTCTACCATGGCACGTGTTAAAATTATTTGGAGCACACAAATGAACACTAAAATGGAGAGAGAGACAGAGAAAAAACAATTTAATGTGTTTGGAAGCAGATAAACTTTGAGGTGAGTTCTGGGTGAAAGCTAGTTTTGAATATTGCCAATGGAATTGAATTGTTCTTCCTATGTCTCCAAAGGCTGTTGTGTTATACTCTATACATACCATGCATAACATGTACTTAGGAAAAATCACATCTAGAGGTTTTTCTTAATTTCTGTAATATTCAAAAGGAAGATCAGCCATGGGACTCTGCAGTGAATCTGATTCTCTGTCTTACTGGTAAAAACCCCTCCAGAGCTTGGGGTGTCGGCTCTCCCCCATGCACTTGTACTTGAAGCTAGAAGATGAAAGTTGACAGAGCAACCTGAACTCTGCCCTGATTTCTGTGTTAAAGTACAGTTTTAGGAGGAAAGCACCAGAAAACAAAAAAGCCCTGATGCACCTATCATGAAAATGTACCACACAGGTATGTGTACGCTCTGTGTCATAATCGTGCTATAGATCTGTGTTTGACACATTATCAATATGCACTGACCTTCTACTCTAAAAAACAAAATTAAACAATTATTTAAATAGCTTATTTTTCAGGGGCAATAGAATTTTAAGGCCTGGGGTTGAGGAGTTCTTGAATGCAAGTCCAATAACCCGAAGACAATTTGAGGAAAGCGGGAGAGCGTTTCTGAAACACTTTGACCCCACCTGCCCAAACCATAACAAGGTTTCGAGTGAACCGTATGGAATCATATGAAATCGGAGTAATCCTTAAAGATTCCAATTAATCACTGCAGATTCCCGAGCGCCGCTTGGGCAGTGCTTTGTTGCAGAGGCCGCGGCAAAACTCTCCTAGCGCGGGGCTCTGCTCATTTACGTGATAACTTTTTCTTGGCTTTGGGTTTTCAACAAAGTTTCAAAGCAACAACAAGGTGCCATTGTGCTCCGAAATGTATGTAAGGCAACATTCATCCAAGTGTTGATCTGCATTTCCCAGGCCAAGAAAAACAACAGTTATTTATATAATCTTATCCATGGTTCTGTTTTTCTCTGGGCACCCCACCCTCCACAAGCCAACAGCTGAAAAGCTGGATCTTGCTGAGAGCCTGCTCCTTTCTCATTTGCTTCTGGGCCTGGAGCTGAACAGAAAAGCCATGTGAAATGCTGCTTGTTGCAGGCATGAAATCAGCAGTGAAACCAGCCAGGTTCCATGCAAAAAACACTCGTGCACTTCCCAAAACGTGAAATGTGAGTATTAAATAGCCCAATGTGGAACAGGACACAGTTTCCGAAGAGCAGGGCAATTGGTTTCACGTCGGACATGGATGTGCTAGAACCCGTGAGATTTTGTTGCTGAAAGACCCAGATAATAGCTAATGTTTTCACATGAGCTTCCTTCCCCCCTCTACGTTTTACAAAGAAATGGACACAAGGTAAACAGGCTGGCTGTTGGCCTTATCGGACAGATGAAAATTCTGAATCCTTTGCAAGGCTCCATGCACATCCATCTAATTCACGGAGCTTAAGAAAACTCCGTTTCCTCCTTCTCCCTTCCACCTACCCGATCCCCTATTCCTCTTGTAGCTGAATTCCCTGGAGTTGAAAAACAACGAAACCCAACCCTATTTCTGTTGCTATAGAAGTCAGACTGTTACTTTGGGCCAGAGAAGCTTGCCCCAAAGCTATCACGAAACCATCACAGAAACATAGAAAAGCTTGGCTGGGAAGGGACATTAAAGATCCAACACTTATGTTGATTATCAAATACTTGTCAGCCAAAGGTTTGGCTGACTGAGAACTGGGATCTGACACGCTGGGATCGGCTGGTTTTGCTCCTGCCCTGCAAGTGCAGCAAAGCTTTAACTCAGGTATATTGAATTCTGCCATTTGGGACTGATTGTGGCTACAGTGACTCTTCCTCACACTATTTTTCCGTGTCTTTTGTCACTTTAGATTAAAAAACTTCTCCAGCAGTGACAAGGCATTTGCCTCGGGAAAAGACTTTGGACAAAACAGCGGGCTGGCTGTGTACGTTGCTAAGGCCATCGATGCCAGTGTCAACTGGGAGGACATCAAGTGGCTCCGGCGGCTGACCTCGCTGCCCATCGTGCTGAAAGGGATCCTCAGGGGTGCGTAGCTCTGCTGCTTCCCGGGGCAAGGCAAGGGAAGAGCTGTCACTTCCTCGTGCACCGTTAGGAACTCAGCAGTGAAGATGTTTGAGGAGGCAGCTGCTTAAATAAGTGCCTGGTGTTGTCACAAACACCACCATTAATGTAGCCGTGCCAATAATTTTGGAGGGGACAAAATCATTCAGCAAAAGAATTTCTTACTGATGAGTTCTGGAACACAATAGAGAAAATAAAGCAACCAAAGTAGCTGCTGATCCAAAGGGATAAAGTGTTCTGCTCCAACATTTCAAACTACTTTTCTGGTCTTATTAGTTAAAAGATAAAATTTTTTTTCTGTGTTGAGGTGAGGCTTTGGGAGGCTGAAGCGCTAAGGTGGCTTTGCTTCAGCTGACAATGGTTTTCTTAGTGATTCCCTGATTGTGGTATCTACAAGCTCCCAGTTATGGAAGGACACGTCCTATTTGTTTGGGTTTTTTCCTAGCTGATGATGCCAAAGAAGCTGTAAAGATCGGGGTAAATGGGATCCTGGTGTCAAACCATGGAGCACGACAGCTTGATGGGGTCCCTGCTACTGTAAGTCCTGATGCCAATATGCTTCAGTAATCTCTATTTTTCTCTGCCTTTTGGCTTCCTGTTTGCTTTCTCTGAACATGTGGAAGCTGGAGGGAAAACCTGGAATAAATGTTCTATGCCTTAAGCCATGAGTAATAACCTCTCTCCACTTTATGTATGTCACATCATATGCTGAGTTAGACACAGCCTTTCCTTGGTAGATCAAATTGGAAAATTTTTCAGAAATTTTTTCCAGTCTCCTCTTTCATTTCTTCTTCTCATTCTTTTTTGAAAAACCCTCGTTGCCATTTGCAGCACACTGAAGGTTGTATTAGGGTTGTTTTTCCTCTTTTAATATTCTTTGGAGGCTTCTGAAAAATTACAGGTCAGGAACTGCTAAAGCCAGAATGAACCTCTCAATTTTTCTCCTTTCAAATATTTTCACCTTTGGAAAAGGGAGAGAGTGGTTAAATTACAGTTGTTCCTTTTTCTTTTTCCTTGTCGTGCTACCCCATGACTTTTCCATGAAAGGTGAAAGGGATTTGAGAATTTCTCGGTCGGCAAAAAAGAAAGAAGTAAAGGAAAATGAAAAAGTATGTGCTCAGGATGAAGGAAAAACCCCAAAATTCCAGTCATCATTCATCTTGCTTCATTTGGTGTGGGAAAGCTGCACAAATAAAAAGAGAACGAAAGGGAGGAGAATCAAAGCCCAGTTGTGCCTTTCTGAGTATTTCCAATATGCTCTCGATGAAAAACCTCCTGTTTCCCATGATGGTTCCCTGAAGGGAGAGTGGAACAGGTCCTCTTGTCACCTCCTGGGAATGTATTCCCCAATTTCACTGAGAGTATTTAAAACTCTTGGGAAAGCCTGCGTGTGAGGTAATCCAACAGCAACAACATATAAGGATGTTAAAAACATCATTTTGAGGAACGAGAGAGCTCAAGAAATACAAATTAATTTTCGACAGCTGCGGTAGAACAGAGATTTGCAAACTCCTTGTTAGGGGTTGCTCCTTTGCAACACCACAGGGCAGAGGAGAACTGCTAAAGCTGATGTGTTCTCGGGATTTATGGTACAAAGAACAACACCTCACAATGCTGTTTTTATAATGTATCTGTATCAGATCATGTTAAATGGTTCTGATTTAGAAAAAAAAAAATTTGCTTCCGTTTCATGGGGTTTCAGATCGTGAGCTGAACCCAAGCTGGTCAATATTTCTAGTGTCTAGTTACACATTTAGGAAATCTATGTTTTAATTATGGTTTGCATCATGCTTTAGTTATTAGAGCACTTTAATGTTGGTACAGTTTGTCAGGATGTAGAAAGTGGTCTCTGGATATGGAAGTAGATCCAAAATATGTTTGGCAAAAGAGCAAAACCAAAGGGAGGGGGAAAATCACAGCAAGTGCCAAACTTCAAGAAAATTTTAATCCAAATCTAAAAACAAACTGCACTTTCAAGTTTTTTCCCTCATCTTCTAGTCATTTTTATCCATTAGAAAGGAAATGAATTACATCCGTATTTGAAAGACGTGAATTTGTGTGTCTTTTGTCTTACTTCCACACACTGTTTCCACTCTCCTTAAGACTTGGCTTCTGGTGGTGTTCCCTTCCTGATTTTCATGAATAGAAACTATTTAGGTGGCCTTATAGGAAAAATTGTCCTGTAATTAATGCTCCAGGCTTGAATTCAGGAGGCTCATCCTGTCGTTTGGGACCTCTTGCATGGCAATTACTTAATTCCCTGGTTACCTGTAACTTGAGAAGAGTAAAAATACTTTCCCCCCTTACTTGTACCGCTGGTGTAGGGGATAAGTTGAGAAAGGGGAGGAGCAGAGCTCAGTGAAAGCAACATAGATGTGCATTAAAATAAATTATTTCCCACCTTGCTCAAAACTTAGAGAAAAGTTAATTTTTTTCTTATATTAAGAAGTTTTTGTCTACGGTCATTCCTGTAATTAGATGCATTTTCAAAAGGAAAAATCCATTAATTAGGATTTTTCTGCCAACTTTTGAGGTTCCTCCAGGCATGTGTTTCTCTTACCTTGTCTATAGGTACAGTGCCTGCCTCTGAGCTCCTGAGCTGGCCCTCAGGATAAATGAAAGGGAAATTTAAACAGGGAAGCAAAGATGATAATTTTAAAACTGAGAGTGCTTCAATTTCATCCCCAAACTAATGAAGATTGGAAGTTTGAGAGGTAACACCACCAAAATGCTTCCTTAGTGCTGGTTGTTTCTTATATTCTGCATAAAAATCAGATACTGGCTTGTGTCAAACACGTGTCATGGGGTCAGATGGCCATCTTGTGAGACCCTGCTGATTCTCATTCTGTTTATGTGACTCTCCAAATAAATTTGGCTTTTGTGTGTACCTTCCACCCTGCAAAGTCACCGCTGGTTCTCAATACAAGGCTGTGCTATTTGGGTATAGATTCAGACATGCAACTGGTCATTAAGCTGCTGTAAAGCTTGGATGCTACGTGTAAGAAACGGCTCAAAAAGTAAATAGGGTTTCAGGAGCAGCCAAGCTGTGTTTCTGGTTTCTCCCTCTTAGATTGATGTCTTGCCTGAAATCGTGGAGGCTGTGGAGGGGAAGGTGGAGGTGTTCCTGGATGGTGGCGTAAGAAAAGGCACGGACGTTCTCAAGGCACTGGCTCTTGGTGCCAAAGCTGTTTTCATCGGGAGACCTCTCCTCTGGGGATTGGCTTATCAAGTGAGTTAGGAAAAGCTCAAATGCATGGTTTTAGATCCCTGGACTCACTGCTCAGCTTTATTAGGTGCACATCTGTGTGTCTGTGTGCACAGAGGAGCGTGTGTGTGATGGTCTCTGTGTGCATCCAGACCATCTGATGTAAAATTTCCTGTGACCAACACTCAGGATTTATGTTTGTGCATAAAACTTTTCTCGGCACACGTATACGTGCCTATGCCTGCACACATACACGTACACATAATAGTTCACACTGTCTCCTAATCTAAGGGTGAAGAAGGAGCAAAAGAAGTTCTCCAGATGCTGAAGGAAGAGTTTCGCCTGGCAATGGCACTGACAGGTGGGACATCAAACATTTCCTCTCCATAATCACATTTTCTCAGAGCAATTTTCTTTCTTTTCACATTTTTCTTTCATTTGCCCCAGGCAAGATGCTATAGCAACTTGCATGAGGGGAATGTTTGCAATCTAAACTGGTCTGTGGAGAAATGGGAAAAGGACTTGTTATCCCTGCCTTATAAATGGGGAACTGAGTAGATTAAGTGAAAACATTATTTTTGGTTTTGTTTTTTTTTGCAAGAAGAGCTATAAATCCATAGAAAAGCAGTGGCAAATCATTGGTTGCTAAGGGGTGGATTTCATCTGACACAATGTAGATTTTTATGAGGCAGAAAAAAAAAAAGGCTTAGAGTGGGTTGGAAGATCAGGGGCTTGAACTGATATGCAACTTCTCCTCCAGGATGCCGGAAAGTAGAAGAAATTGGCAGGACCCTGATACGAAGACCTCAAGTATTGTTTTCCAAGATTTAGGTCTGAAGACTCTTGCCTTGTGCATTGCCTGTTGTGCTTCCAGATGAAATCCAACTGCATTCCCTCTGTGGGCCTCATCCTGCAATTCTGACAGAGGGAATGCTCTGCTCTGTAGGAGGTCACTTATTTGAAGAAAGGACTCAAAGCAAATTTTACAGGTGTTCCCAAATCTCTCAGGCTCTTAAGGAAAGCTGTACTGGGGGGTGTGATTAGAGATGGGCCTTTATATAAGACCAATGTAGAAACTTAAATGTGTTTTGCAACAAATGCTGATATTAATTTCCATGCTTGGGAGTAATTTAGCTGTTAAAGTAAAACTATAAACAGAAATGTTTTGCTAGCAAACAGAAATGCTGAAATTTAAAATGCAAAAGCTACTTCTTGCTCACTGTTTAGAGAAACTAGACTGTAGATTGTAAAGATTAAATCTTGCTTTCTTACGAACAGAGTGTCCTTTCCCTAGTGACTTTATAAGCATCTGGGCTTGTGGCACGTAGGCTGTAGGAGCCCAGAGGACTCTTAGTTGTAAGGAACCAAAGAGCAAAGCAAAATTGGGGAAAACTGGGGGATTTCTGCTGTTTAAGTGGCACAAACCCCTTTGCAATCAGACAGCTGTTATGTATGTGCATTGGATGTAGGCCAGATCCTTGGCTAATGCAAATCCCTGTAGCCCAAACTGTGCCAGCTGCATCCACCTGGAGCTCCAAGTCACATTTTTCACCTGGATTGATTTGCTAGCAGTGGCAAGGGAAGGCTGACGCTACCTGGAAGAGTTTGTAGAATTTGCAGCCTTGTGCAAAAGGGAAACTTGAATAATTGAGATATTAACCCCTGACTTGGGAAGAACCTAATGGCTCTTTTTGGTTTCCATGCACACTCTTAAGTCAGATAAATCTTAGTGTTCTTCACTCTGCTTATGACGAGGATGCAGAGACACGCAGGATCTGTGCCTCTGCTCTCTAAACAATCCAAATATCCACTGAATTCAGGAGAAATTTTGCAACTGTGGAGAACAATGGAGGTAAGACTCTACTGTTCTCATCTTTGGTAAAACCAAGGAAAGCTCTTCACCTGTCTCACTTCCCTTCCAGCTATGGCAGTGTTCCAGGGAGCAGGGAGAGGCCACACAGGTTTTGAATATACTGCTGTGAAAATTTAATGTTCATTTTTAAAGAAGACTGAAAAAGAGAAAACCCCCTTAATTCCATGGTTTCACTGACATCACCAGCTCCACCATTTGTTTCCCATCGGCCTCAGAAGGACTCGTGCATTCTGACTCTCCCGCTTTGCAGGGTTTGAAATATCCCTTACTGAGCTTTAGAGGCAGCTTTGTAATGAAATGATGGAATATTATAATGTGAACTAAAGCTGGGGCTGGAACTCAAAATGGGGAGAAAACCCAAAAGGCCACATGCTTGCCCTCCAGTTGTAAAATCTGTGCTCTTATTTACTGCAGAATGTGGTCTGTTGTGTGAGAGTTGCGTAGCAACAAAATAAAGTTTATCTGTGCAAGGAAATATGAATGTTTCTCAGAGCACAGAGAAGCATAATTTCTGCTGTTTACTGCACTTATCATATCTGTTGCAATGTGGACTGTGTCAGATGTCAATTACAGACTAACTTCAGCAAGACTGTTTATTTGAGATAATATAAATGTTACTTAAAAGATAGGGGCATAATATCTTATGTTTACATGTTTAAGATCTATTTCTAAAGCTCAGAAGATGCAGTTTCCTGTCTTTGCCCCAACCAGATTCGAGGAAAGTTCTGAAATTCTGTGGTTCAGTAGAAGTTCTGATGGTGAGGAAACCGGTTTCGTTACTTGTGCGTAATTCACTCTTTCTAGTTCCTCTGGGACAAGGGGTTTACATTGTTTTTTCCTGCCTGTTATCTAAGAATCATCTGACTGCCTTCCAGTTCAATCCTAGGAAGACTAGACGAGCATTAAAAACCAAAATTAGAGCCAAATACCTAAAGGCTGTGAAACTGTTAACAGAAAGTAAATTAATTTGTCTGGTAGAATTCTGTTTTTAAAATATTCCACAGCAAAGAGAATTTCTTTTGATTTTGAGACGGCCAAACACAACTACTTGGTGAAATTATTAAATTAAAAAGAAAAAGGTAGAAATTTTGTTTGGTTTGTGTTAAAAAGCAGAAAGACTGAGTGCCCTCAACCATTTTAAAACCTCAACAATGTCCAGGCTAAGAAAAAAATCTATCTCCACACTTGTTTCACTTGGAGAAGCCAAGAAAAAAACAGAGCACACAGAACGGGTGGTAGTGGATCTTTCTATAGTTTGTGAGAGTCTTTCTGAGGAGAACATAAGTCATATAACAAAAAAGATAGATGTTTGTGAAATATGTTAGATAGAAAATTGTCTTAAGTAACAAGTGAACCCAACAAACTCTTAGGAACAATTAGTCACAGTCCTTAGATCAAGGCACAGAAGCAGAGGGGAGCAGAACCATTTTGCATTTATGATGCTTTAGTGTAACTGCCTACCCAAATGTCAAATAACAAACGTGATGGGTTTAATAGTGACATTAGCTTCTGTATTGACCTTGGCTCTATATTAAGTAACAGATAAAAGGGAAAAATGTCTACATAGAGAAAACCTGATAAGGGGAGAACAGTGAGTGATATTTCTGTACCCAGAAAGACAGCACTCAACTGGTGTGCTGGGTACTGAGAAAAAACACAACTGGTTTGGGAGGCTGGTGAGTGATGTGAATGGGGTTCTCTAACCACCTCCCAGGATGGACCAGGAACATTCCCTGGAACAGGAGATTGCAGCTCTTAGTGAGAAAATGTTTATCAGATGTTTTGTGAAGAGAGAAGAGACCAAAAGCAAAACCTGAGGGTATGAAAGAGGAGGAGATCCTGTGCTTTTTAGGAGAAAGTGGTACCTCCCAAGAGGTTAAGATGCGATGCAGGCTCTTACACACTGGTGTTTCACGTTCAGTCTGTGTGTGGATTTCTCTGCTGCTGGCAGTTCAGAAGTTTCCCTTTTTGGAAGCATCACCACAAAGTTGTCTCCTTAGTCCCAGTGAGCTCATGGAGGAGTAAACCCACTGAAGAGTGTGTGGAAGAGTGTGGCATTCTCCATAGGATGTGTAGAAACCACTCACGAGGTTTCAGCCCTGGCTTGGGATCTCAACAACTAGACTCAAGACACTCATTTCTAGCACTAAGTTCTAGAGAAATCAATCTGTTTCAAAGTGACAAGGTTAGTGAAAGAGCCTGTGATGTTTGCTGGACAGCTGATGGATCACATCAAGGCTGGACATGCAGGGAGCAAGAACCTCTTAAGAAAAAACCAGTATCCTTCTGGAAAAGCCCACCTTGGGCAGGTTTGGCTGTGCTGGGAAGGTGTTTGCCATGAGAGTCTGGCAGTTTAATTCAGCAGAGGAGAGCACAGAGGCGCAGGACTGCCGGCGTGGCTCAGCAGATGGCAGGAGTCAGCCGAGGGTTGTGAGAACATCTGACCTTTCAGATCAAACGTGGAGGAGGAGGAGGTTACTGTAGCTTCAGGACAGATTTTCCTCTCTCACTTGCCTGTCAGTCCTTTGAAGCAGAGACCTGCTGCTTTTCGAATGCTTGGAGCCTGCACGCAGGGTGGAGAATCCAGTAAGTAAATAATAGGAGTCATAATTCAGTGCACTGAAGCTGAGGAGCTGTGAAAGACATGATCTGTTTTCTTGTGACCTCCACCTCTCACTGTGACTCCGGGACACGTTATTGTGTTTTATTTTCACTAGTGGCCAAGTCAAACAAATAGCTCTGGAACTGGTAAGAACTCCACCCCCATCCCCAATTTTTCAGGTTAAGCATGAAACTTGTCTGTCTTACTGGGAATTTCTGAACATAAATAAACAGACACTTAGAGTAACTCGCCTTGATAAATGGGCAATGTAGGTCGGGGCCTGCTGGATATGCAGGCGACACAAAGATGAAGCAGACCTGGGGAAGTAGGCAGGAATGGCTCTGCTTTTCTTGGCTTCTCAAATGGTTTTCAGGCTGAAATCAAATACTTGAGTGCATGAGGAAAGCTGGCTTCTGAAGTCATGATTTTGCACTGAACCTCACTGTAAGGATATCTCTTATAAAGCTACTTTTGATGTGGAAATTTGGCTCCAAACCACACTGAAGGCCATTATAAATAACCACTTCATCACAGGACACACAGAAGTTGGCTTCCTTGAACGCTCCTAGAAAGCAAGCCTAACCTTATTGAGCCATAACCTCAGCTAGTGTAAATCAGAGAAGCTCCATTGACTTCATTAGTTTATACTGATTTACACCAGCTGCGACTGCGGCCCACAATACAGCAAGATATGTCAGCTTTTAAATTCTGTCACTGGGTGTTGAACAAAACTGTTTTTAAAACAAGACTGGCAATCTCAGATTTAGATCCTAATGAGACGCAGCACTGTAATTGTTTCACGATGCTTATATGCTCCATTTTGTTTTCATTTTTGCATTGCTTCTGTTTTTCTTATCTCCTGCCAAACAGAGGAAGAGTACCACATATGTTACATTCATAACAAAGATGTTTTGCTGCGTCGAGAACATGTCCTCCAGATGCAAAATGCCTTTGCGCTGTAGCTCAGCTTCTTCCTTTGCATAGGTACATTGGTTATGTGCCAACGTGAGAACGCCCTTGAGGGCAGCCCTGTGTTTCCTCAGGGCCTGGAGCTCTGCAAGGGGCACCCACAGGCTGTCCCAGGGGAACTTCAAAGATCTGATTCCCCCATAGGGATTTCCAGCTCTTAAGTGATCATTTCACAGGGGCAGGATGAATTGTGTCCGAGGGCACCCTGCCAGGACTGCCCTGAGACCATCAATACGTCTCCTCTGTCACAGTCCTGCAGGGTGCTCAGGTGGTTACCCAGACTGAGTAATCAGTTGGCACCTCTATGGCGTGGAAGGCTGGGAGGTGCATACAGATGGATTATCCAGCCGAGGGGAAGACATTCATATAACTAGACTGACAGTGATTAATATTGGTTATTATTTTATGACAGCAGCAGCTGTAAGTTCCAGTCAAGGTCAAGGCAGCGCTGTGACTGCAGAGATGCTTTTCTGCAGGCAGCAGTCTCTGCTCAGCAGAGTCAGAAGGGTAAATTGACAGGCAGAGGAAGAGAAACTCTCTCTCCAAAATGGGGGCAGAAACAAACTGATTCCCTCAGCTAAGTCCTTTAACTTTCCCTTTCACTACCTTAATTCGCTGTTCTCCCCAAAGCAGGTAACTGGGGTGGACAACACACACCACAAATACTCAACAACCATGGGGAAGGTCCACAGGTGAGCAGAGCAGAGGTAGAGCTGGGGCACAGCAGAGCCTTTAGCATGTGTATTTTTCCTTGCAGAAGGTGGAGCTCCTTATACAACTGAGACTCTGCCAGTTTGCCGAGCAAACTCTGATTGTGGTGGCTTTGCAGTACAGGAATGGACTATCTCTTTTTTCTCCCCGGCTTTCTAAAATTCAATAGCATAACATGATTTTAGTTCACTTTTCCCCAAGCACTTTCAGTAGCAGGCTAACCCCCTTACTTCTGTGCACTGTGTTTAATTAGGTTTTCCTTTTAGGAGAACTGAAAGTAGTGGATTTTAAACACTTAGTTGTCACTAAAAAGGTTCCTGCAGAGCAGGTATTCACCATCAGGTTTATTTCATGTGAGATGAGTCTCATTTTCAAGAACAGTCATAAAGACTTCAAAGGAAGGCATGAAGATCCTACAAGAAGGTGAAATGGCATAAACTGAGCTGTTACACAAATTCAGGATGGGTATTGTACACATCTCTACTTGGTATGGTCAGCAAATTAGTTCAGCATGCTCTGTCATTTGGCCCACAAACCTAGCATGGGTGCGAGACAAACAATCTTCCTAACAGGTGAGACCTGAATGCTGATCAGAGATGGGAATTCAAACAGCGGGATCATCTCCTATATCTAAGCTTCCTTCCTCTGGGCCTGTACATGTACTCTATCAAAGAGAGAGGCTGAAGAGTGTAGGTGGGGGTCTCTATTATAATTTTAATACAAATTGTCACTGACAGAGGAGTTATACACCTGCAGCCTTCCCATCAGGTAGTTAAGAGCAGCAAAAATCAATGAATTTGGTATAAATTCCTTGTGACAAGCTTATGTCTCTATGCATAAACCTGGACAAACTAAAGCAGCACTCTTTAATACAAGAAACTCTACTGGCAAGGTCTTTGAAAGAGTTACAAACAGGGAAATTTATATTAGGAAAAGGGAACTTGTGCTTTCCTGAGCCTGGGACCAACATAATATATCTGCAATTAAAGACTAAGAGTTGGCAGTAATCCACCTCATTTCCTTACTGCCTACTGGTGAGTTTGTTCCACAGCTCCTAATCCCTGGCTGCAGGACTGGGGACGGCAGCATCCATCTCCTGGTTGTGGCATTGCATCTCACCGCGCCCTGTTTACTGCCGTGCCCACATCAGCCTTTGCTGTGACATCCTTGGCTTGGATCTCACAGGGAACCTGGAATGAGAAGGATGCGTGGGACTTCTGGGTCTGCTCTGTCCTTTGGAAATAGTTGGAAATGAGGTGTGGACAGGTGTGGCTGTTGGTGAGAATGTAAGAGCTCATTTTCATTTTTCAAGAGCCCCCTACCCAGGATTAAAGTTGAAGCTTTGCCAGATGGGACAAGGGACCTGCATAGGTGGGACTTGGGTGGCCTGTGGTGCTTCAGCAGCACTTTAGGTCAGTAGAGAAAGCACTGAGTCTCGTGACAGAGGAACCCAGTCTCTGGTTCCCATACACCATCTACAGCCCTGGTAAGGAATCTAAAAAGGAGACTGGCAAAGACCTTCAAGTGAACCTACAGTCTCAGTTCTCCCTACCTCCCCAAGAGGCACCAAAGAGTAGGTTTCACTGGAAGTTTTGTGTGTATCCCGTCAAGTTCATAGTATTTGAATTGGTGGGACTTGCAGCTGTCACGTGAGCTGCTTGATGGTTGCTTTTATCAGGAATTTTGAGGAAAGCAGCGAGTTCTGTGGCAAGGCTGCTGTGGTGATTGTTCTTAGTTTGGCAAGGCCTGTGCAGTTACCTTCTAATTGCTGCTGGTATTTCCTAGACAAACTTGCCCTGTTACAGAGCTGGTGCTGAATCATAGCATGGCTTGGGTTGAAAGGGATCTTAAAGCTCTTCCAGTTCCAACCCTCCTGCCATAGGTAGGGACACCTTCCACTAGACCAGGTTGCTCAGAGCTTCACTCAACCCATCTACTGTGAACGGAAAGATGAACAGTCCTGGCGCATGACATGCACACTTTAATATATAAATAACCCAAATATCTTATGATCTCTGTACTTCACTCTCTATGTTATTTATCCATAACCTATACCTTAAACAGATTTAGTCTCCCAACCTTTGCTTTTTGTGCGCTCCCTGCCAACCTGAAAGACTGCCACAGCTGTACAGCAGGCCTGAGAGACATCTCTGACAGTTCCAGCTCCAGCTTATGTTCTGGATATTCAGCGGTGCCAGAGACACTGGGAAACCTTCTGACATCATTGACAGTCCCTCTCCTGTTAGCCTAGGGACAGTCACTTGCAAGTAGTTATGTGTAGGTTTGTAACTGCTGCATAACAGACTACAAAACCACACCCGACCGAAATAATTTGCTGGCATGCTAATGAGCATCAACCCAGACACTTCAACCATCTGCGTGCTCTGCTTTTTATCACTTTCAAGTGTGTTGGGTTTGGGTGTACGTGTCCCCTCTGCAAGCATAAAACCGTACTTTTGATCTACCGCAGAAAGGCCCTTTTACCATAAAGATAAAAAGATTAAAAAATTGATTCCTTTTGATTCTCAATCCTTTTTTCCATTATTGCTCTGATATGGATGGGCCCATATTGTCAAATTATTATAGGGGATGTAGAGTGCATCCAAAGAACAAGGAACTGTAGAGCATATCCAGCCCCTAGGCTCGTTTATTAATTTGTGCTGCTGTTTACTGATGTGTTTGGAAATCTTCAGTACTATGTGATGAGCAAAGGTGTTGGCTGCAACATAAAGCGTGTCTCAGCCAACACTGTGGCTGCTGCCATGATTTCTAGAGCTGTGGCTGCAGCGCAATCATTCCATTCTGACTGAATCTGTGCACTGGATATTTAACTTGGAGGAATTTTGTTGCCTCTGAGAAGAAGCTTTTTGGTTATTAACACAGGAGAAGTAATATGTCTATTACTATGAATATTAATATATGGGAATGCAGGAGAGAGCATCCTCAGCTAGCCTCTTTCAGTCTCACCTTCCCACTCTCATGAGAAAATGGCTATGGAGAAATTCCTTTAAGTTTCTCTTTCCTTTTCTACTTGGAATTAGCACAGACTCTATTGCCACTGCCTCACTGGGTGTGAGGAGGTGTCACTGTGATTGGTTTTTTCCCTCTTCGTTTTTGTTTGTAGTGCTGGCCATAGTTAGTCCATCCTGCTGTGCTACGTCCTCATGGTAAATGCCAGAACAGCTCATCCCAATATTTGAGTGTTCAGTGAAGTGTGTCAATTAATTACTGTTCACTTGTGCTGTCACACAGACACTTCTGTTGCCCCAACAAGATGGTTTTAAGCAGCACAACAGTATGTAAACAGCTGATAAAAACAGGACCATCAGTCTAGTAAGAATGTTGGATTTTTTGGGTGTAGTGCAAAAAAACAGAGTGCAACTTTAGGGGATGTTTATTGTCAAAAGCGGAAATTCCTAGTAAAATGTTTTCTATTTGTGAATTTAAATTTTCCAAACGAAGTGATCCTAAGTCCATTCCAGCACGTGATTTAGGTCTGTAAAACAAAACTTTGCACGTGTCTGGCTGAGGGGCTGCCTTTTCATCTTATATGTAACGTGCACACCCCAGGCAGTTACTTGTATGTGGGAGCAGAGGAGCCACGCTAAGGTGTGTATTCAACATCTGCTTTATAATTTTTCCTGCCCTGATCACGACTTTTTGGAGTTCACTTATGTCCACAGCTGAGTGGTTCTGAAGAATAAAGCACTGGTATTAGCTAAAGGCTGCCTGAGGTCCTCACGGAACCTGATGCTGAACCTGTGTCTGATTTCCCAGAGGTGAAACCTTTTTTTGCCTGTAGGTGCAAGCCATGCAGGACCCAACACCTCTGCAGCCTTTGCCATTGCAAATATTCCAAGAAGTGTACACAGCTGATAATTAAAAAGATGGAGAGAGTACTTGGTCGTGGTTTGGAGGTGCAATTGAGATGATTTTGAGGCTCTTTCAACTCAAAAAAGGACATACAGAATGCTGTGGTTGAAAGTTGAAGGTATTAAAAACAAAGTATGGGGGCTTTTCTTCAGCAACAAGGATTATGAGGGTTGGAATGTTCTCAAGGGATGTGGTAACTTGTCCTTTGTAGTCTTTAAAAGACATTAAGTTGGGTTTTCTTGTTTGTTTTGGGTTTTTTTTTGTTTGGTTTTTGTTTGTTTGGTTTTTTTTTTTTTTTTTGAGAAGATAGGCTCTGTTTTGGCCAAAAGATATTGGAGAATTGTTGATTGAAATGTTATGGCTTTTTCATGGTCAAAATCAAATGACATGGTTGCAAGATCTTTAAAACTTTCTAAGGCTATCACCTTCCTTCAAGAAGGTGATGTTTTTGGTGGTAATTTTTTAAATTTATGGCTGAATCTATGAAAATCAGACAAGACAGGATAGTTTGCACGACTGATTTGTGCAACCCAAACTACAAAAAGGTGTTCCAGTTTCCTGATCCCGAATGATGCTGAGCCTCTTTACCAGGACATCCCAACGGCTCTGGGCATTTAGGATTTTTAATCCTCTAAGATCTAGCGTTGATACCTTGCTGAATTAGACTCATTAGCGCTCTGCACTGTCAACTTGTTTCTCTGACACCTCTGCTTTTGTCTTTGCTGGTGTAGCTACATCAGATGTCTCTCTGTCTTGCCGACCGACGGTAGGTTTGAGAGCATAATTCCAAGCTTTGTGAGAATGGAACATTTCTAAAGCAGCAGCCCCTCACTAATCCGCAAAGAGAAAACACATATGACAGGTAGTGAGGATTCCGTTTTTCAGGATCCAGAGTTTAAGACAGGCTTAAAGAAGTCTTATTAAAAGTGTTTTCCAGCGCATGTGGCTCCTTCTGACAGCACCCAGGTGGTTAAGAAACCAGCATTAAGAATAAAAGCCGTTTCTCTTTTCTGCACAACAAATGGTTTAAGTGTCTGGTATTCGATTCAGAAAGGAAACCTGCAGCAGTCATGTCCCCTGAAATAAACCAACCAACATTTTGAGCTGCCAACACTTCTGTCTGTTACGTCAAGGCATCGCGAAGTTTAAAGCATAGCAAAGTAATACTTTTTTTTTTTTTTTTTCAGTAATCACTGGGTAAATATTAGGTAGACAGCATTTCTGCTTTGTGCATTAAAAGCCCGACTGAATTTGAAAAGCCTGCAAGTGCACTTTGGGGATTTCGGAAAGTGTCGTTTGACCATGAGCTAAGACCAGAAGCTGCCATTTTGCAGATGGGGCAGGAGGGAAAGGCGTTTGGCCTCATTCATAACTTCGCAGCTACTGCAAATATCAGCTGATGAATATTTATGTTATGACTGGCAGAGGCCCGAAAGGCAAACGGGGGAGGAGCGGAGGGGGGAAGCTTAAGTTAGGAAAATGGTTGTCTGATCTCTGTGGGATTTCTTTACCAACACTTTCCATGCTTGAACAGTAGCTGCTGAATGAAATCATTATGTACTGAGCCCCTGTGCAGGAAAACAAGGTTTGTCAAGACTCCGTTCGTTAGCACCTCGTACTTTGTTTGAACCTTGGACGTTTGCTGGGCTCTGTAAAGGGAAGTTTCTTTTCTTTTCAAATACTCTGTAGGGTGGACCAGTTTTGTTTAGTCATGGTTTAATTAGTATTGTCCTTGAATTTGAAAGAAGCAAAAGAGGTGAGTGCCATTCCGCTCTATATAACATAATTTCAAAGTAATGTATTTCTTCATATTTGTATTATCTCACATCAACCACTGAGAGGGGAAAAATCCCAACCTCTTCCTTTTGCCTTCACCAGGCTGTAAATTAACAGCAAGGAGCAACTTTCAATAAAGCTCACCAATATGACTTCACCGTCGGGATGGATCAAGCCCAGGAAGGAAACCAGCTGGAATAAGGAACCACTGGAAGGCAGCGAGGGCTCAGCAAAGTGATGGTGACTGCGGGTGGGCGAGCTGAGCCCCTCCACAGGACCACAGAGTCAGAGGTTTAGGGCTTCATGAAATGCAAAAATAAAGAAATTAGGGCAGGCAGCCTGAGTTAGATACACATAAAAAATAAAAGTGCCCACAACCAGTTGGTCACCTCAGAAAATCCTTCCCCAGGGGCTCTGCAGATTCACCACCCTCTGCTTCAAAGGAATAGGGAAAAACCTGGATTTTGACTATTGTATTTCTTCAGAAAAAAATCCCTAAACTTGGCACTAATACGTCCACTTTTTCTCTGGGTGGTGCCGTTTCTTATACTGCTTCTTTAGAGACACCTCAATGCCTTTACAAGAAGGAAAATCTTCGGCAAAAGCCCACGTGCAAGAAACCACTCAAAACCCCTCTCAACTTTCTTCCATTCCTTTCTACGGCGTTGGAAGATCCTTGTGTGTCCCATCTACAGGAACCAGCAGATGGCGCCGCAATACACCAAGTATTTATTTCCCTGGAAAGGGAAAAAAAAAAAAAACCCAGGAGGTCTAACCTGGGCTGGAACCACTCGGGGCTGCCTCTGGCTGCTTCCCGCCCCCGAGCGAAACCGCTTCCCGCCTTCCCCTCACGGCAGCCTGGTGCAATTGCAATGGCAGCCGGTGCAGCTCCGCTTCCTCCCGGGAGCGGGCGAGTGTCCCCATGGTTATTTCCAAATATCCGAAGAAGTTTCTGGTGGGGACGGATCGTTGGGACTGAGGGGAAGGTGTCTGGGGAGGGGCGTGGGGGCGGCAAGGCAGCCATGAGGCCACGGCGCTTTGCCCTCACGGTGAGGGTTTTGGCGGGCTCCCCTCAGGGAGGGCGGCCATGTTTGACTCCCTCCCCGCCACTTTCCTGGGCCCTGGGTTTGTGCTCGCGGCTTGGAAAGGAGATGCTTGGGGTGTAGGAGAAGGCCAGGTTTTCCTCAATTTTTTTTTTTTTTTTTTTCAAAATCAACCTCCCAAGAAATAATGGTGAATTTTTGTCCAGCCCCAGCCCTGCTGCCAGCCCAGCAGGAATCTTGGGGTGCTCCCTCTCTCAGGGTGCTGAGGGCCACCCAATTACTGCCTCCAGCTTTTGTGGTGAAAATAGTGAGAAAAACCCTCCCCAGAAAAGGACAGGGGAGAGACACAGGCAATGTGGACTGAGACGCAGAAACATATGCAAGAACAATGAGCAGGCAGGGCATACTCATGTGCAGGGGCTCTGCAAAACATGGCAGGGTGAACTAGGACTAGTGTGGATGTGATGCCGTATTTTTTATAGAAAAAGTTAATGTGGAAAAAAGGCAACTTCTTGAAACATTTAGTGTTTATTTGTGAGGTTGTCCCACCAGCACCTGTGGACCCATGGTGTGCTGTGAGGAGAAGGAGCTGGGGAGCTGCTCACCAGCAAGCAGCAGGGAGGGAAGGCAAAAATAGGGAGGCACAGATTAGGGGAGGATACAGGACAACCCTGTGCAGCTGTTTTTGTTATACCACCGAGCTGTAAAGCTGAAAAATGATTGAAAAAGCAAGGGATGTGCTGGGACTACTGGTGTGTCCCACTTATGTGTGCTTGGGGCATTTTGTGCAAATTGAACTTTGTCCCCCCCTGTTTTTTCGGATGGCTTAATGCAGAAGTGGGAAGGAAGAGCAATAATACATTTGGAGTGTGGAGCCTTTTCACTGATCCCTCTGGCACTGAACTGCACCAGAGTGAGCTGAGGACAGATGCGAAGCCCGGCTGCTCCCATCTTTTCATTGCTGTGATCCAAAACGTGGAGGTTATTTCAGTGTGAAGGTTGCACGTGAGAAGACCCTCAGTTTCTTTTTAGTTAAAAAAATTGATAACCAGATGAGACAAGAATGATAACCTGTGCAGGATTTACTGGACAGCAGGGAAGCAAGTGAAGGGGCCTTACTGGAGCTGGAGCGATTTGCATCCAGGGAATGTGGGGCTGTACCCAGAGGTTTGCACACTGATGCTCCCCAGACTGCAGTTGAAGCTCCCAGGACTGAGACTGCCTAAATTCCTTTCACAGGTAAATAGCAAAACCTTTCTTTTCACTGCAGGATTATTTGATCATTGTGAGTTATGTGTGTGTTTGTGTGTGGAGGCTTCTGGTTGGGTTTTTTATCTGCTCAGTAGCTTTTTGGGAAGGTGACCCATTTGTTTTTAATGAAAAGCACCTAGGAAAACCTGCTCCATAAGAGAGGTTATTCATCTCAGCAAGAGAAAAAGGATGGAAAGACAATTACTGTGTCTTGTGACTAATACAATATGTGACTCAAAACATTAAGCAAGAGTGCTGCTGACGTGATAGCCTCATCCCCAACTTGAATTCAGTCTGAAGCATCAGGCTGAAACATGAAGTAGTTGCCCTGAAGCCAGGTTACTCTGGCTTTGCATCCAAAGCCGCTGAAGTTAGTCCATAACCCAGAGAAAAAGGAGCTGTTTAAATGGCTCATTCCTATTACAAACGAAATTGGGAGATCTCTGCTGTAGTCTTTATGTTTTGATTTAGCAGGTAGAAGGTGGGTTTCATAAGCAGACTCATGGAGTCACGGCCTGCAGCCCTACTGGAGGCTCCTGCTGTGGCTCAGACAAAACCAGCCAAGTAATCTTATCACCTTTTCCTCCTTGCCAGATTCTCCTCTGCCATTCTTGGATTTAGTGTATGATGCAGGTTTTGAGTTCATCTCTGTGTGGGAACGGATGCTGGTGTTCCTTTTGCAGGATGAAGGTGGCTGTGAGGTGATTTTTCTGTCCTTTCACAGTGTGCCTGTCTGTATATCTACTGTATCTACTCCAGATGGTTTGAGGAGCTGGAAATCAGAGTGTGAAAGGATGGGTCCTTGCAGGAGCTTCTCAAGTGCAGGGTCTGCAGAATCATGAAAAGGTTGAGAAGGAACTTAAAGACCATCTCATTCCAACCCTCCTGCCATGAGCAAGGATATCTTCCACTAGACCAGGTTGTTCAGGATCACATCCAGCCTGGCCTTGAGCACTTCAAGAAGGTGAGCTCTGTGCAGTAGAAAAATGTTTAACTTGTCAAATTTACATTTCAGAATACAGCTGTTTGAGTGATAATAAAAATAATTATTCTGTGAGAAAATTGGAAAGCTATGAGGAAATTCAGTGAGTGTCCCAGAGGACTGAAGTTTAGTTTCAGTGAAGCATGAGTAGCAATTTTATTGGCCATACGAACTGAGGTGGTTTTTCTTTTGGAACTGTCTGTATTCTCTCAGGTGCAGTGATGCATCAATCCGGGTGATGCTCTTGATATTTTGTGTATGGAGAAGCACAAGAGTTGCAGATACTTCCAGCACTTAAGGTTTTTCAAAATTATGCATTGCAAACATTAGTTTAAAAGAGGCAAGAAATTCAGATTTAAAAAGGATGCTAATTACTTCTTCTCTTCCCGAGCTTACCTCTTCCTCCCCTCATACTTTGCATTTATGGTTTCGGGACCTGAGCTCAAGCACGGAGCCATTTCATTTCTTCAGGTGGAAGATCCAGAAGGACCTGAAGCTTTAGGTAGGTAAACATTGATTTTGTTGGGGAAACCACGTGGCAGCATTTTGGACAAAGTGCTTTTGGAGGGTGAGGCTGGATCATCCTGCCTGTGCGAGAGCTGCCAAGGGGCTGAGCTCCTCAGCGTGAGGTTAAAGAGGTTATGGTCTGGCTGAGGACAAACCAAAGGTGAGTGAGCCCACCCGTGGGCTGATGTTCCCTGGAAAAGAGTGTGCTTCCACCAGCCCCCAAGACGTGACTGCTTTCACGCTTGTTTCAGAGCCAGTCACAGGATGTAGCATCATATTTGTGTGACTCTTGTAGCATTGTACTGCACTGGATGATGTTTTTTTAGTGAAGAATCATTTCCCAAAATACAGTCCTACCATGTTTTGCAATAGGGTGGTAAATACTGCTTTGTTTGTCAACTATGGGGTGTACTGTGGATGGCGAGTGATTCATTGCCCAGCAGGCGAGAATTTAATTTGTAAGAAATGTCTGTACTTTAGCTTTTAAAAAACCCTGTATTTTATGTTCAAAAGTCTTGTGAGAATGATAATAATTTGGGTGAACTTTCAGAGGTAGTTAAGGTAAGTGATAGATTAGGCTTCTAACACCTTGCCAGATTTGGCCATAGTTTTGTGCAGTCAATTTAAAAGAAAAAATAAATTGTAGCCGTGGTTTTGTTTCAGATTTCAAGGAAACTTAATTTTATACCTTGCTTTGGGGTGTGACATGCACAGTTGTTACCCCTGGACAAAAGCAAAGCAAATGGATTTCAGTTTTCTTGTGGAAGTCCATGAACTTCAGGAGATCACAGTATACCCTCCCATCCAGGAAAGTCTCATATGGTTTGAGGTTTTATTGTAGACTTTTTCTACATCTGCACTCAGGGTAGATTCATGTTTAAGTGGAAGGCCAGCAGGGCCACAGGCAGGTGTTAGGATGTGGCATGGGTGACTCAGTAGGTGGTACACTTCCTTCTCCATCAACATTGAATAAGTGTCCTTTGTGGTAATGGATGGGTCAGCTCCTGGCTGACAGGGAGAAAAACAAAGTCACTGCTAAGGCTTTGGTACTTGTACAGCAAAGTCCCCTGTCCTCTGAGAACCATAGATTTTATTCAGGCTCTTCACTTGTGACACGGCTGGGCTTCGTGGGTCTGGGAAGTGAGAACTGGACTTAATTGTACCGTCCACAATTCCAAGTTCCCTGACAGTGCTTGGACCCTGTATGAGGGCCCAGGAGAGGCCTCTTCAGCTCTCAGAGGTCTCCCAGCAGCAAGCCTCAAGAGACAGGGATAAAACTTTATATCCCATGGTTCTGAACCTCTCTGAAACCTGCCAGGGCTCACAAATGACCAAAGCATGCATGAGTTCTGTTCTGCTTTAAAAATGAAAAAAAAAAAAAGAAAAAAGAGTAAGAATCACATATTGGAGCAGTAAAAATGTTTTTTCACCTTAAAGGTTGTTATTTCAAAGGATATTTTCATAGTGATTGAAAAAGAAACTGGAAATCCCATATTATTTCTCCTTCCCTCCCTCAGCCAGGCCCTTTCTGTGCCCAGAATTTTATCTGGTGCGAGGAAAAGGCTCCCTGGACAGAGTGTGAGATGTTTGAGGGCAGCGTTTAGGTGTCGTTTGCCACCTGGCCCGAGTGCAGCTGGCTGGCTGCTGAGATGGCATCTCCACTGCAGATGGCAGTTAGGGGCTTTCTTTTCCAAACCCCGCTTTAAGGAACAGAGGGGGAAAATATTAGAGAATTCAGTTGTAAAATGGAGAGAATGGTGCTTCTGAAATAAGCACATACAGGAAAGTACAGAGACAGCTCACTGCTCTGTGCATGTTCCCACAAACTGTAAGATACAGAGTTGTTTCTCTTTGGCTACAACTGGGCATTGAACATGGAATTAAACAGCAAAATTTGTAGTCCTGACAAAACAAAAATTGTTTTCTGAGTTCAGTTCACATTTTAAATCTGCATTTTTGTAGCCACAGAAACAAAAAAAACCCCGTTATCATAAACTTTGGTTCTGCAGCAGGGTCTTACAGCAAATGCCACTTTCTGTATCTCCAGAGTTGCAGTGTTTGTAGGCTCTTGGTCATGTAAGAAAGATCACACTGCTTTTCTGTCTAAGGGTTTGAGCGTCATTGGCTGCCAAGATTACAGAAGGTAGATCTTTTTTCTTCCTGTGGAAATGACATCTATGTTATTTTTTTTCTACATTAGCTTACTATATGGGCTTACATAATATTATGTGACTTTCAGTAAAAGATACTGTGTCTTTCTGAACGCTTCTGTGGCCTCACTGTTGTTTCAGTAGAGATCCAGGTGCTCTAAATGTGTTACCAAAGGGATCTGAGTCCTTAAGCTCTGCAGGGACTTTTCAGAACCCCATTAAGTGCCTACCCGTGCTTAAACAATTTTGAGAAGCTGATCCTTAATCTCTCTCTGAGCACCCTGTTTGCACTTTTTTTGTAGAAGGACCCTTCTGACAGAAGGCGATACTGACTTAGGAATTGCTGATTGGGGTGACACTTGTGTCAGTTGTTGGTTCATAGCTGGATGCAGCTCCAAGGACAAAATAATCAGAGGCACCTGCTGGTAAACTGCTCCATTCAGGACAGGTGAGAGGAAAGGAGCATCTGTGTCTTTACTGGTGAGGGTAGTGGCTGGAGTAATGTTTCCACTAGAATGTAACTGCCTGCATTGTAAAAGGAGAGGGCAGGAAAAATACCTGAAGTTATATCCTGGTTAGTCATGCACAAAGGAGCAAATGCTGAGGGAAATTTTCATTCAGCTATAGTGCTTACTCATGGTGGGTGTTTCTTAACTAGAGGCTCAGCTGGGGATTAGTGCTCCAAAGAGGGAATGACTACAGCAGGAAACAGTGGCCCAGTTAGTCCTGGGGCTCCAGGCAATTTGTACCTGGTGCTGATGTTGGAAACATTTTTCTGAGGGCCTTCTGTTGTTTGAAAAGCTAAATATCTTTTTGCTGGGTGTATTTTAGTCTTTCTGATGAAAAGTTGCAGTTCTCTGTGGAAGCCAAAGCCTTGTTTTGGAGGGGACCGTACTGAAGGATGTACAGGTTGCTTTAAATGGAAGAATTTCCTACCAGCTCCACACATTCAAAAGAAACTGTGTTTCAATGAGCTTCCCAAGTGACAGTAAAGTTATTTCAGTGATTCTTGTGCAGGCAGAGCACCCTGGGATTGGCATATGGCTGTGTTCATTGCAAGCTGTCCAAATTCAAATTACTTTTTAGACAAGCAATTTTCATTCCAGGACTCCTTGTGCTGTGCAGGAGCAGCCACAGAACACCTTGTTTTCAATAATAAATTTACTGTTATCTATAATAACTCTTGTAATGTGAGACCTTGTATTGAGCTGTGTGATCTAACAGCTGTGATTGCTGAGGGCCTGCAGTAAGAAAAGCTTTGGTTGTTTTTGCAAAGAATGAAACTGATTCATAGCAAAATTATATGAGTTTCTGCATTATTTGAAGGTAGTTTGTGGGCTTTTACTCTCACTCAGATTTAAATGGTTCCCAAATTTCCAGCAGAATGATTTTTCACATTTGAATACTGTCAAAGACAGAACTCTTTAGAGCTTACAGGAGCTGTGTGGTTTGAGTGGCAGCTGCACCTCCCTTCGGCAGAGAAAGCTGGATGTGAAAGGAAGTGGCCAGGACAACAGCAAGCAGAACATGGCTGGAAAATCTTTTCTTGGGTGGGTCTGGCTGTCTGGGAAAGTCTTGGAGTGCAAATGATGAACGATGTGAAGATCTTAGAAGATTGGGATCTGCAGGAAAAAAAGGTTGAAAGGTGATGGACGGCGAAGGAGACAGTCCATCAGGGGAGCCCAGCTGTCCCAGTCATGGTTGTGTTCTCCTGATGCTCTCTGCTTGCCATCACTCAGAGCAGACGTGTCTCTTTCTCCTGGCCTACTCCCTTTTTTCCCTGAGGGAAGTGCTCATCCAGGCACGGCTCTCATTCAGCACGTGCTGTCTGTGCTGGGCTCCCATCCCAGCCTCGGCTGACAACAAAGAGCCACTCTGCAATCGCAGCTCTATCACCATCAGCACTGAGAGCAGAGCTCGAATGAATGCCTGCAGTAACCCAAAGGATCTCACAGGGAAGCAGTAAGCGTGGTGCCCTGGTGCATGGTGAACCTGGCTTTACTCTTAAATTTGCCAGTGCTGCTGGGGCTTAGTGTTGAGGTAGTGCCCTCCTTACAGAGAGTCTGTCCAGTGGAGGTGAGGGGGACGTGGGGTGAAGGAATGGGACCCCGTAGCTGACAGGCCCTGTGCAGGGCAGGTTTTCATGTCTTCATCTCACTCGTCTATTTGTGGCATCGGTGATTCCCATGACCTTGGGATTTTGCTGTGAAAGGAAAGTTTGAAAGCTTACCATCATTTATTTATAATTATAAATAGTAATAAAAACAGAGACAGTTTCTGGGCTCAGTACATTCCTCGCAGCAGGATTCCCCCTTGACACCAATCTCTGTTCCAGGCTGCCCTCCATTCCCTTTCTGCAACTAAACTTTCCCTCCTCCAAACAACAACCCCGTGTTGCTTCCAGTAGCTCAGTTGTACCCGGGTGTTGGACCCCTGTCTCCCACCCCAACACCTCCTGCGCTATTGCTGTGCTCTGATGAAGATTTTAAGCAAGGAGTCATCCAGAGTATTTAAATTAATCTATAAATTAGGCTCAGAGAAGTGACAGCCAAGTATGCAATTTCTATGTTTCCAGACAAACTGTGTGTTTTCTCAGAGGTTTTAAAGCAAATTTTTTAGGCTGAGTATGGCAAAAATCAGTGTAATCAGCAAATACTGACCTTTATGATAGAACAGGATATTGGCTTTAGTAGTTGTGGTCCAGTTGTGGTCTAGGTGATCTAGGTCTGGGAAGAAAATTGACTTAATTTACCTCTCAGTGTGATCTGATGTTTCTTACATCTGATATCTAGGAATATATGTCATGTCAGAACACCACAAAGCTGAGACCAGAAAATAGCACAGAGGTTTTAAAATAAAAAAACACTTTTTCCCCCCCTTTTTTTTTCACTTGGACCAAAATCTTGAAATATTTTTAAAATACAAAACATATTATAGTAAGTATATGGTAATAGAGATCTCATAATTGCCTGGAATAAGGAATCAGGTCTTAAATGTCTTGTACCTGAGTTGTTGTTAAAAAGCCTAGGCAGTACATGGGTTTGGGCGTTACTAATTCACACCAGAAGAGCATCTGGCCATTTAGTGGTTTGAGCTTTTTGACTGAGTTTTCTTAAGAATGTGAAAGTTAAATTGTGATAAGGACTCAGGCAAGACATTGTGGAAGCCTCTTTTATCTCTCCCTGGTCCCCAGTTCTGTCAATATGTGTTAGTCTGAGCTTTGTGGGAGTGATTGAAATGTTCTTGTTTAATTAGTGTGGATTTAGATGGGACTGGATCCTTTTGAATTCGGGTAACTCATTTCTACCTCATAGGGAGGGCAGAGCTGGGGTTCTTGCATCGTTGTCGTGAGGAGCCTGCTCAGTGAAAGCCTAAAGGTAACCAGAGCAGGTTTATGCAAAATGGAAGGAGCGAGGAGGACTCTCTTCCTTGAAGTGAATGTATCTTGAGTTTTGTCAGCTTTATTTTAATTATTTATTCTTTAAACTTTAACTTTAACCTTTAGCTCCCTCAGTATTCATTGAAATCCACATTCTTTTGAACATCAGGCAGCACAGAGAAGCTGTCTCTAGCAGATTTTGGCCTCAAGTCACCAAGTTGCCGCTCATCAGCTGAGCTGTAGCAGCTGATGACAAATGTTTTCATAAATGAATGCTTACAATTAATATAAATGGGAACTGAATGTACAACTGCCCTAGTGGGATTTGGACTTTTTGTCCAATTTATAATATTTTTTGTTTTGTTCATTTTACTGTGGAAACATCTGTTTGCCTTTATTCCAGTGGAAATTAAAGAGCTAACCTCGGTCAAAGCTTAATTTTGTTATTAGTGTTACATTATATTTTCAGAAATCTGATCAAGCCTAAGTTCACTCAAGGAAATCAGCTCCTCATTTCAGCCTAGCCTCCTTTTGCTTCGACAAGATATGTTGCATTTTAGTGGTCAGGATTAAAATTAACCACGTGCTCACCTGGCTCCAAGATAACACTGACACTAAGGCAGCACAGCCTCACACAGTCTGATAACTGGCTGTGGGCACGTACATTTCTGAGCCATTCTTTTATTGCCCCTTAATATCTGGCAGCAAGAGAAGCTCATGCTTATGTGCAATATTCCAGTTTTAAGACCCCTCCCAGAGAATGGGGAAATGTTGGATTAGGTTGATTTTAATCCCACTGAAAAGCTTGGCCATTTTTTAAATTGTCGGCATCTGGGTGTTTCTGAAATTGCCACCGGTGGAAAAAGAAGTTCTTTCCATGGCTGCACAGAAAGGGTGATTTTGGCAGAGGACTGGACTGAATTGTTTAAGTATTGTACATCCGTGGCCTTCTAGAAATTCCATTAAATTGCCTGTACATGTAGATGAACCGAGCATCAAATCAGCTTTGATGGAATAATAAGTACTGGGGTTAGAAATTGAGGAAGTCAGTCAGTCAATGGAGCCTGTGGATGGCAGAAGGGGAAGTCACTCCACAGAGCTGTGTAAACCCAGTTCTTGCTGTATATAACTCAAAAGAAGACTTTGCAGCTTAACATAACTCCCGAATTCTTACATCGTACATCTTCAGCCTTTCCTCCATAAAAGGGGCAGAAACTTCTGGTAGAGCTGTTTGCTTTGAAATGAGTTATTCAGTACTGCATCCATCTAATCCGAAGCTTTTCCATCAACACTAGACTGAAAGTTTCCTGTTCTTTGGTTTTCTGTGGTCTACTTTCTTACTCACCATAACCTCTGGGCTGCCAGGTCATACATGACTTGTAAGTTCTGGCTCGTGTTTGATTATAATGGGAGCTCCTAAACCCCTTAATTTGGTTACTAATTCCATTGGGAAAGACTGAAAAATGAGTTTGAAAGCAAAATGTTATCTACTGAAAAGCCTCTTTTACTAATATGTAAAAAATGTCCAGTTCCATCTAAAATTGCTTTTTTTGTCTAAGGATATAACATCCTGGTGACATCAGAGACACTCTTACTATATTATTTTTGGCCCATTCACAATGCCTTTAACTCTCTGTCTTGTCTCAGCCAAAATTGTGTCAAAAGAGGTCAAAAAGGAGAATGTAGTAGCCGCACTAAGAAGGTCGTTTTTGCTTAATATGTTGGGTGTGCTCCCTTAAACCCTGGGGCTTAGTGTCTGAGGAACATTTGATTGGCTTGGATCAAGTACAAGTGCTTCTATACTGGGAACTAATCCTGATAGATTTTACAGGATGTTTCAAGTTACTAAAACACAAACCTCTGGATGAGGGTGAGTTAGAGGGAAGGAGGACCCTGCTGGGCTTGCCTCTGGAAGGAACAACAGACGCAGAACCACTCATTTGCTTTTAAGGAGGATGAGTGAGAGGGCGTTGGGACACTGACTAAGGCTGACAGCCCCTTGATGGCTGGGGAGATGGGAGTTACACAGCATTTCCATTATGGTAATGGCAACTTAAAAAACTCAAATGTCAATCTCGGTAACTCTCTCTGCTCCACGGAGCAGCTACAAATAAACAACAGCAGTAAAATCATGTGAAATACTGGCAGTGGCAATGAAAAAGTTCCTCTGCCTCCTGCTGAGGTTTCCTTGGGACCGGGAGTGATTGCTGCAGGGCAGATGTTTGAAACAGCATGACAGACAAGGGAGAATCTTGAGGTTTATGAGAGAGAAAGGACAACCGTGTTTGTACACGTGATCAAAAAACACCAGCGATGGAGTGAGAAAAAGATATGTAGACTAGGAGCCCTCTGAACTGTGTTTTCTCAATATGGTTCTTTTTTGGGGGGGGAAGAAATCCCCAGAGGTGCTTCTCTACCTATGAGGAGTTGAGAAGGAAACTTCTGCTGTGCACCTGAGAGTCTGTGCTGCTTGCTGGAAAACAGTGGGTGGCAAAGATCTCCTTTCTGGTTTTAAGTATGATCAACAACCTACTGAATAAGCCACTCTAGCCCTGTTTCATATCTACCTTTAAATCTTTGAAAGTTTGTATTTCTACTAAATTTTATCCTTAGTCCTGACCTCTTTTGCTATACTATTATCTCTACATGTATATACAGCAATTATTTAACAGAACATTAGGACTCCTAACCAAAATTTGGTAGAATTTGAATTATTACAAAATGATGAAAAATATATTTAATTTCACTAACTACCTACTAACTATCTGCTTGCTCATCATCCTGGACTTCATTTAGATAAAATTTGAAATTAAACTATAATGCACAAAAAGATCACCAAAATGTTTTATCAGTTGTTTATCTTAATGTTTCTGTTTATATAGGGAAAAAATATTTATTTGAAGATACTTTGCATGTAAAATTAACCTGTTAAATGCAGAAATAGAGAAAAACTTTGGTGAAACATTCACGTTAGAGGCTTGGAAAAAACTTGAACAACCCCTGCCCCTAAAAACTGTGACAGGATTTCTACTTCTTGCCTTGAAGCAGTAATGTCTGAGACCTTGACTGAATTAAGTCAAGTTGGTTGCAAATCATGCTCAAATCTCAGTTGAAAAATCAGGCCACAGTGAAATTAACAACATAAGCAATGTCTAAGGAATAAATGCCAAGGAAACAGGAAAAGTAGCCTCAGTTTCTGTGTTTGACTTAGGTCAGGAAGGAAGAAAAGGGGTACAGTGTTCTTTTCACAGAGAAATGGACAGGAATCACCAAGTGTGAAATAAGTCACTGATGTCTTTCCACTACTGTTTATTGGAAAGCAGTGAGAGCCTTTTTCCTGCCTACTTCTCCATGAGGAAGGAAGGACTGAACTAAAAAAAAAAAAAAAAAGAAAAAAAAAAGTTTTGATTTCTAGCTTTTCTAATAACT
The DNA here is from genome assembly GCA_013398955.1 of Callaeas wilsoni. NCBI lineage: Eukaryota > Metazoa > Chordata > Aves > Passeriformes > Callaeidae > Callaeas > Callaeas wilsoni. Next base: position 70,205 of record VWPU01012144.1, read on the forward strand.
TTTTACATGTCTTCGATCAAGGGCCTGATTTTGTTTTAGCCTTGTTTGTTCTCTTTTGCAAAATGAGGATAGGAAGTCTCCTTTTGTTAGCTTCACGTATCAGATTTTTCTTATCCATCATTACAACCCTAAAAGACTGAAAAAAATTAATGTTTTTGTCCAAGTTAATCTCTTTCTAGAGAGCAAAGAGAGATGAGCACGTACATCCCATCCCATTGATGTCATTTGAATGTGCCCAGCTCCTTTAACTGTACGAGGAGAGTGGTGCCCGTAGTCAGTGCTTTGTGCCTACATGGGGGACTGTAAGCATGGACTCTCTGTACAACACCTTGCATGTTTGGGCTCCAGCTCTGGTTTTATTTGTACTGGGAAATATGAACTGGAAGCAGTGGTATGATGGGAGGGGTAGAAAACCCCATCTGAGTAGCTCCTAAGACCCCTACCCTCCAAGGATCAGTATGACAGCATCACTTGCTGTGTGGTACCCTGGTTAGAAAATGAATTCGAATGTTCACCAATATGATTTGTAGGCACTTGGACAAAAATAAAAAAGTATTTCTGACAACAGACGTGTTCTGAAGACATTTTTTAAAGCCAGCTTTACTCTGCATCATTTTGCAGGTAATTTGCACCTCTTTGTGCACGTGCAGTGTGACATTTCCACTAAGCCCAGACCCGTCTGCATTTCTGTGCAGAAATCCTATCAAACACATGGTTTGGCACCAGGCACACTGAGAGCGTGGGGTGGGTACCTGAGTGGAGTTCATGCCTTGTAGTTTATTCAACTGGAGATGAATGGACCTGCTGTTTTCGGCAGACTGCTTTTCTAAAGAGTTCACTTGTCTCAGAGAAGTAGTGAAAGAGTAAAGAGGTTCAAGCCCTCAGCCTTGCTAAGAATTAGACAGTAAAGTCACCACCAGCAGCCTGATTGGCCAGAAATGCTGGGTGACAGTGTGGGCCTGCAGAACTCCCAACACCCTGTGCTCCGTGGCCTGGGATTTCACCCAGCTCAGACAGCGTAGCTGCCGTACTGAATCAGCTTTTGTTGTCCTGGGAATGTTTATGATTGTGAGAGCAGAAATCTTAAAAACAAAACTAAACGAAAACCCCCAAAACCCAAGCTGGGATTTTCTTCGCTCTGTGTGCATATGTATTATTTCTGGCCATCATGTCATTTTTCCTCTGCAATTTGGCTTTGTTGAGTTGATAGTATCACTTTGGACAAACCAACTACATTTCCAGACCTGGGCTGCACAGCCCATTACCGAGGTGAACCGGGAGGTTTTTAACAAATAACCTCATTAAACTGCTACACTTTTTGCTCAGCAAGAAAATGTTCATTGTGCAGTGTCTCAGTTCTTTGTGCTCTTCAAACCAACTGCAGTTTGCCCACCTTGTCATGAGGTGCTTTTTTACTCTTGTCACATGTTCTGTGCTGTTTGCCACATGAGTTACAAATGGTAGTTTTAATTTGAAAACCCAAATGTAATAAATTCAGCAGATTAGTATTTGGCTGGGATTGAGGGCTGAGATTGTTCAATTGACTATTATGGAAAACACATCAGCCAACCTCATCCCTGACCAGAGAGCAGTGGTTCCATCCCCTTACAAACAAAGCCTTTGTTTTGTCTTCCTTGCTCTGTGATTCTGGTCTCTGCTGTGCATTTGTTTCCAAAGCAAAACAAAGAATTCATAATCTTTGGCAGTTGAAATATTTCAACTTGGATTTTCCTGTTGCACAACTTACCTACTAGCTGATCGAGTAGGAGATGACCTCACTGCTGAGGAACAGTATTTTTTCAGATGCCTTCAGCCCCATTTGTGTTTAGTCCAGCTTTAACCAGGAGTCAACCATAAGGCAGAGTCTAAGGATCAGGGTGCTGGTGCTGCTGCCCCACATTCCGTGCTGCAGAGGGACTCAAGCCTGTCCGTTTGATACGGTTTGTGAAATGAGCACACACATTATTCGTATTCCCTGTGATGAAATGGAGAGGGTTGTGGATAATCAATGTGTGCCATACAGCCCTTGACTGTTTTACCGGCATTCTGCCTATTGCTTCCCCCTGGTTAGTTATAATATGTCTAGACTTCTATCAGATTTAATGAAAACAATCATAATGGCAACAAAGATTTCATTTTTCCTCCAAATGTGCTCCAAACTGACCCTGGCTTGGAGTGCCAACAGCTTCCTGCAGTGCAGACAGTCCTGTTCGTGTTGCAGGGTATATTCTGTCGTGTTGCAGGGTATATTCTAGGGACAGATTTGAGCTTTTAGGTGTAACTGTCACGAAACTGAATTTTCCAATGAGTCATGTGATTTCCTTATTATTTTGGCCATTCTGTTCAGACAGGTTGTAAGTGTTTCATTTTTTATTCCCAGGCACTGAAAACAAAAGCCAAAGAAACCTAGCAGAGGAAAGCAGGAGAAGAACATGTAAAAGGCTGTAAGGTACTGGAGTGCTCTCTAGTTTTTTGGTTTTGGTCCTTTATCAGTGTAAACTGCATGATCTATTAACCACAGAGCATGATGGGGTGTTGAAAAAAGCAAATTAATTTAGAAAATGAATAGACTGCCTGAGTAAGGATAGCACCAGTATTAGGCCTGAAAGACAAGCAATGAATGACTCTTGTTTTTTGGATGAATGTTTGTAGGATTAACATATAAAGTTGAAAGTTGAACAAGAGAGAGGAATGAAAATGGGAAAAAATGACATTTCTTTACAGGTCTTCTGCCAACCATTGGGTTTTTCTGAGAGTGCACTTTTTGACATTTAGTAACAATAATTTGATTTATTTTAGTATTTGAGGCCCTTGGCCAGGACTGGGGATTTGTTATGTGTTGCACACATAGGGACAGCTCTGCTCATAGGACTTGCGAAGTGCAGGAACAGAAATAAAGACTCACAGAGGTGCTGGTTGTTTCCATGGGATGATGGAAAAGGCCAAGCAGGTCACTGGCATAGCCAAGGGTAAAGCCCAAGTGTGCTGACTCCTGATCTTGTGTCCTGCTTACTAAACTCTGCCTCCTGTAGCACGAGAGTGGCAGCCAAAATGCTGCAATTGTCTGGGGTGGGAACAGGGCTGAGAAAGACACAGAAAAAACCATGTTCAGCTTTTTATGAATCTTTAATTTTTTGGATTTGTCACTGGCAGTGACAAAACTGTCAGTGCAGTTTCTGTCTGTTGAATTCTGCACCTAACAAATTTGTTAGTGGGTCTTGACTTTTCACACTCTCTCTATTTCCACATTTCTCTCTGCATAGTGTCTGTACAGTCAGATATTTTACTGTATTTTTTAATAACTTTCCAGTGATGAATAGTATTAATCACCCAGTAGCAATATATTAAACAGGCATCTTTAAATGCTGAAGGGGTGTAAACTTGAAGCTTGGCAAACCATCTTTTAAGGAAGAGTTGGACAAATGTTCTGTCCCTTCTCCTGAAGCCTTTACACGCTGGCACACAACACGTACAGTGGTTGCCATAATCTTTTATTGGGGCTGTTTTTCCATTTCTGAGAGGGAACAGTGCTGCGGTATCTGCAGCACTCGTTGTGTTCCCCGTAGGAAATGGATAAAGCACACTGAGCACGCGGGAACAAAGCAAAGCCTGCCAGCCCCAAGGATGTATCTGATAAGTACTGCATGGGTAAGGATCAACATGCCCAGAGCATGACAGGAGAGTTGGGCTCAGAGTCATTCTCCTGAACAGTGAGTTGATTTAACCGCTACCATTTACCACTGAGACCTAGATTTATGTGTTTGTAGTCATTTCTATGTCAATACGTCAGTGCTTAATGCAGATCAGTTCTCTCTAAAGAGGACAGGAATGATCAAATTTCCTCTTTTCTGATGGGTGAGCTGGAGCCACAGAAAGACTTCATGATTTGTTCACCTAGCCAGCCAAGACGGAATAAGGGATTCCCAATTCCCAGTTTGTTGTTCTAGTGATTGGTGGAGTCTGTTTCCATTCCCAAGCAGTAATGTCTATCCTAAACCCATTAAGAACACTCCTTCCTATTCCATATTCCAAACTAGAACAAACTGTACTGATCTGACCCCAGTTGTGAAGCTATAAATTTAATTTACAAGGCCATTTATATGGGAGGAGAAGTAGTGTCAAAATACAAGAATCTATGCAAGGAGAAAACAGAAGAGGCATGGATAACATAACCCCTATAAAATGTCTCCACATGTGATTTGTGTGGAAACAGTTGCTCTGAGATCAGAGGGAAATCTGTTGCTTTTGGCAAAACTGGTAATTCTACAGCTCAGGAGTTACTAGGGCCTCTGTGTGATACTTTCTGAGCTATGGACTTATCTTAAAGACTTCCTGTTTTGGAGCTCTCGGTCCTGCCAAGATGTTTGTCTTAGCATGATTCAGTTCTGTTATTAGAATGATATCAAGATTTACAGTGAGCTGGTAAAAGATTAAAAGATAGAACTGCAGCAAGCATAAAGATGAACATAGTCTGGAATGGAAGGTAGAAGAGTCAAGAAGAAAAATTCAGACTGGATGTTGATTTAGCAGTATTTTAGGCACTCTTTGCTTTCTGTAAGTCCATCAGTCCAGCAAGCCTGTCCTCACTCTAACACTTGTTAGCTCTAAAAACCCTTTTCTTCCACTGTCAGCTCATTGTTGTGCAGCGTGGAGAGGAGGTAGAAATAACCAAATTAAACTGATTTAACTTTAAAAATATTAACAGTGTCTTTACAGAAGTAACTATAGGATGTGGTCTCTAGAGCTCTTCTGTACTAGGTGCTGACCCAGTTCCTATGTATGTAGAGGTGGTCTGTTTTTTGGTAACTTCTCTGAGTGATGCTGATCAAAATAGGGAGCAACCACCTCTGGTTTAGGCTGTGGACACACAGGGCTCATTTTGAAGCCAATAAAGGCAATTATAGCTGCGTTACTGTGGGGCTGGGAAGAGACAGCTGAAAAATAAGCTGTTATTTGGCAAAAGGATCTGACCCTACAGGGTCTTCCAAAGGCATTAAAGGGTCTGACCATCAGTGGGAAACACTACAAGTTTCGTTGGAAAACTTATGACCCTTATACTATAATGACCATGTCCTCTCAAGGCTCCAACCCTGCCAAAACCCAATCTACCTCATCCTAAATAGCAACAAAAAGACACAAAGTCAGTTTATCTTAAAATCACAAGTCAATGCACTTGGGGTAAAAGTTCTATCAAAGCAGAGTTGGTAACTCCCAAAGACAGGGCAGATAGGAACCCATCTTGCTTGGGCGCTGTGAGTGCTCTCAATTTTGATGAATTTGATGCATCAGGGTATCACTCAGGTGCTACCAAAATGTGGTAACATAAAATAGACCAGGAAAATAACATGAAAAAGCACAGCAGAAACAGGTATTTTACCAGCAGCACTTGTGGTGTTGGGCAGCACTTTCTCCACAGGTTCAGCTTTCTTTCCCTAGTAGCATCTCAAGGATCTAGATTCAGGAGTGGAGTTCTCGCCCGAGGTTTAGCCACACTCTAAAGAAAATATTAGCGAGCTTGGGAGAGAATGTAGATAGAAAGAAACCCCAAAGTACTCAAAACTGCTGCTTTTCTAAGCTTTTCTAGCTAGGACATGTGAGGACAGAAACCTTGGTTCTGATGAGATTAGTGGGAATTTTTCTTTTTTCTTCCAAGGGGCCGGGGTTCTACTCACACCTCAAGAGCAGGAGAGTCTGAAGGAGAATGGTAAAGTGCCTCTTGTCCACCTTTGTAGGCAATCAGTGGGTTAAGCTGTGTGATCTGGGCATAATTCAGTATTTCTTCTCCAGCCACTGGAAAGGTGAGGGAGGAAAGTGGATTCTGACTTAAATGTCAGAACTGAAAAATAAAAAAGTGTGACTGGATAAATGAACGGAATGAGATGATGGATTAACTCATACATTTGCAGTTACTCACCTGGTCTCCTCCACAGTATAAAGTCACCTTCTTCCTTTCAGTGGCAGGTTTTGTTGTCACTTGTAGTTAATATTGTAATTAAATAAACATAGATTTGGCATGAAACTTATGCTGGCCTCTCTCACGTTCATGGAGTAAGGGAAGAGGCACCCATCTGACCTGGCCCTATGACACGTGGGACCAATCAGTCAAAAGGTTTGCTCTACAGAACAGTTGTTTAGATAGCAATTCACGAGATTTACAGAGGAGATAAATTATACTGGACTCCAAACCACACCATATCCCTTGCTTGTCTTAAGGTTAAAAGGGGAAAAAAACATTTATGAATGGATAGAGGACAGGATGGGAGCTGAGCTCTCTCTCCCACTCCCTCACAGACATACTTGTGTGTATAGCTGGTTTTCATATATATATGTATATATATATATATATATATATATAAAAAAATTATAGCATTTACATATACAGGAAACAGAGACTGACAGCTACTGAATTTGATGGAAGCATGGGCACTCAGAAAGGTGCTGATTTAACAGCTCTTGAACTCTGTAGAGGCTCTTCAGGAGATGTTGAAGCAGCTTTGGAAAAAAGCACTTCATTTCTGTTGGTTTTGGGAGAAGAGAGTTTCAGTGGCAGCAAACATCCTGTAAGAGAGTGGATTTTTTAATTGTGTTTAAAAAAGAAAAGAAAAATCTCTGTTTTGAGCTGTTATTAATTGTCACTGTGCAATTGAAAGGTCAAACCTGATGTTCTTGCTCAAGCAAAATGCTTTGGAAAGCCAATGGAGTTTTGCCTGAGAAAATACTGGATAGAAGCATGCACAAATGTCAGCATTGGGACTGGATTTGAACTGGATTCAGGCATTAGTTAAGAGAGTTCCAGAATAAGCTCTAAGTGTTGAAAGAGTGCTATCTTTAAAGGGTACTTCTACATAACAAATACAGGGTGATACCCTCAATTTATAAGCTCTCAGGAAGAAGAATAAAGTGAGTGTCATTTATGGCTCTGTTCCCTTGGTCCTAGGGGTATGAGCTACCAAGGTGTCATTAAAGAAGTCTAAGGTCAGGCTAAATGCTGCTCCTAAAAGTGCCAGCTGGTTGTCCACATCCTGTCCCTCCTGAGCAGGGGACAGCAGGGTCACTTTCAATCCAGGCCTGTTCAGAATGTCTTGGCATCCATTTTTTCATGAAGGTGCATGAACCAGCAAGAGTATTCACAGTGTGACAGCTGTCTGTGGTGCAGCAACCGGGAAGGTGCTGGAAGAAGTGGGATTTCATTTGTTTAGCTGCTGTGTAGGCAGCTCTACTGCTCGTCTCTTTCCAACCCAAACTTACAGTCCCACCCCAAAGCTCATCTGTCCTGCTCTCTGATCTCTCCTGTAGCACTTCCCTGTAACATTCACAAGGTCGTTTTTTGTGTGGCTTTTCAAGCACTGACTGAAGCGTTTCTTCTTCTGTGTCAAGTTCCTGATTTGACCTTTGCAGATCGAGTCAGAGTAACCAATCATGGGACAGAAGAGGTAATGATTAATTTTTGTGAACAACTTACGCAATGCAGCATCCTAAATTAGATAATGAAATGTCAACAGTAAACTTCTTGTAGGTTATTTTGAGAGGGAAATGGAAAAGAAGTTCACAAGTCCTTTCAAATAAATCTGAAAATATCTCAAGCTACTCACAAACAAAAGAGATGGAGATTTCCCAAGAAGTTTATCATTCTGCTCAACTCTATTCCTGTCCAAAAGGTTGGGAAAATAAATAGCCACTTCTTGCTTTCGTGATTTTAATTTTCAAACGGGACGGAATACGAAGTATTAAGTAGATTGTGGGTATTCCTGCACTGAATGATGTCTCCTGAAAGTGGAATCAAATGTTTGCAGGTCTCATGTCACTCTGATACTGATGAATGAGACCTTTTTACTGGTGTTTCATCTGCTCGGTTATGGCATGGTGGATGGAGCTGAAGAATATTGAGGAGTTCTTAGCTCTTATAATAATGATAATAGTAAAGGCTGGAAAGTCTGAACCAGATCTCAGCTATCCTTGTGGTACAGCTTGACACAATCTCTGTATAGGGACTATTTCCATACAGTATTTAAAGGGCAGGATAAACTAGAGTAAATAAATAATACTCCTTTGCATCAAAAGATGAAAAAAATTCAGGCTCGTCACTCGGAGAAGTGCCTTGTTCACTGTGTAGAGTTTTGTCACAGTCAAAAGGTTGTGACTGTGGAGTTTGCTCTGCCAGAGGAAGGTGTAATAGGAGCCAACAAACAGAAGAAGGAGGATCCGTTCAAACCAGGAGTAAGGCTGCGTTTTCAACAATGAGCTTATTTAACCAGGTTGGAAAAAATTACCCAGGAACATTGTGGATCTCCATCACTGGAAGTCTTTAAATCAAGAATGGATGTCTTTCTGATGACCATGCTTGTTGCTACAGCAGGAGTTATAGGCTTTGAAATTCCATGGCTTGTGTCATCCAGGAAGCCAGGGTAGATGATTGCATTTGGTCTCCAGTGGCCTTCCAGTCCCTGCAAAGCATTCAGCTGGATTGCTGCTTGCACCATGTCTGGAAGAGGAAAAGTAACATTTCTCATAGCTGGACAATAGATGACAAGTGGTTTCCACTGGAGTTACAGATCAGGTTTTTTTGAATTTTCCAGGCAATGCACTAATTTTTCAGGGAATAAGGAAACTGCCAAAGGACCTTTTGGTTATTTAAAATTTCATTACAGCAGCCTTTCCACTCCTCCTGTGTCGTCCCCTACAAAATCAGTGTAGAGGTGAACAATGCATAGAAGTGGGGTACTGGTCCAAAAATGGAAACACTGGCCCTGAATAACTGTGCTCCCAGTGGGCATCCTTTAAATGACATTGACTGAATTTCTCTGAGTACTCTGAAATGACTTTTGAAAGGGAACAGATTTCAGCAATTTGAAAAAAAAAAAGTCTATTTCATTTGCAAATGACATAGATCGACTGAGGCTGGCCGTAGTGCTCCTGAATTACCACAAACACTTGAGGAACTGGATCTGCAGTTACTTCCAAACTTCATTGCCAGAATCAGTCAATTCCTATAGCACTCCTGATCTGATACAGCAGGTCGTGGTAAATATTATGTGTGCAAAAGAGAGGAAACAAACAGGCATTCCTTAGTGGTGTTCTGCAAATAGACCAGCATTGTGCACACACTTGCAGCAGCCCATAGCCAATTAATTACACCACAGAATATCTGAAAATATTTATTTGATGGCTGGGGTTTGAAAAAGCTGTAACATAAATAGCTTACTACATAAAATAGATTTGATTTACATTTCAACAGATGTGTTGGTGAGAGTAAATGATAGGAAAAAAAAAGAAAGAGGAAAAAGCTGAAATGAAAACAAATAGATTATGTTTCCAAAATCCTACCAAGGATGTGATGCACTGAAATGATCAGACTCTTAACTGCTTGTAAATCTGCCTAGACTGGGGTTGTGAAATTATTTTTAGGGTGACAGTAGAAGCCTTTCTAATGCTACCATTGTGGCACGGTGTCAGCTGAGTAAGAGGCAGCAAGAATGGCATAAAAGTCAAGTGGGCAATCTGAGAAGGAGGCAGTTTAGCAGTAAAAAATTTTCTGTCCAAGCAGAGGAAGTATCCTGATGTAATTGTATTTATAACCTGTGAACTTCTGAAATCCTAGGGAGAGTACATCTGAGGACGGTGCTGTGGCTGTACATGGCCCAGCTAGGAGCTCTATTTCATTTTTGAGGAAGAGCGTCAAGAATTCTTGCTCAGCTGCTTGACAGTGTGTCAGAGCTCAGCTGTCCTTTGTGGAAGTGGTACCTTCCCAGCACAACAGTTCTGCATCCAGTCTTACTAACCTCAAATATCCCCCCGAGTCATATCTTACACTTTCATAAATCTTAAACTTGGTTTCAAATGAAAGAGCTTCAAATGAATGTCTTTCAGTTGTTTTTATTTCCTGTCTGGTTTGGGAGTTTGGTATTGGTAGGGAATAAGGTTTTTGTGGTCTTGGAAGCGTGCTTTCTCCTGTTGGACATTTGGCATTCCTCATGCATCAGCCTGAGGCATGGTGGCAGCAAGGAGGACCTTGGAAGAGGAACAAGGCAGAAGAAGATGCCATTGTGGAGGAGTTCTGGAGATTGGAAGAGTTGCACAGACAGATTGTGGGTACATGTTAGGATTTTAGATTGGGGTTTTTTAAGGCGCTGAGTGAAAAAGTGGGAGACTGCAGAAGTTCAGCAGAACATTTCTGCTGACATCCTCAGCTAGGGAAACGTTAATGTTGACACAGAATGTCAGCTTCTGGTTTCAGATTCACTTTTCCAGGATGAGAGACAGGAGTTCACATCCCTCAGACATTGTTTCAAGCTCTCTACAGGCTAGAGAAGATAACAATGCATCAGCTTACGTTTTTATGGGTTTGCTTGTAACTACAGGAAAGGCAAATCGAGTTTCTGAGTGTCGATTTCAGTGGGAGCAGAAATGCAGAGGCACTTCTGAAAATCTTGTCTGCAGTTTATTTTGAAAATGGAACTGTAAGTTTTTCATCTCAGTTCTGTGAAAAATGTCGAAGGCGGAAAAATGTCTTAAGTCCTGCGTGTGTGCAGAAATAGATGTGACAGTTCTACCTGATTAATTCTGAAGAAAAGCAGCACAGCCTTATGCAAATGAAATTTCTCAAAAGTACATGAAGACCTGAAAAGTTAAACCAAGGGAGGTTAAAGCTGGCTTTTGAACATCAAACTCAAAAGAACTTCTTACTTAACTTTGTGAATTGTAACAATTCAGTTTCTTCAAGCTACTCAAACAAATTGAGCTTTGTCTTCCAGGCCAATGGAAATATATTATACAGTGCTGTTGCAAAGTAAAATGGCTCCAGCAACTTTATGGAAGGGGAGAAGGTTCCCAGGCTTTCTGTTCCCAATTCAGTTTAATTTCAAGCCTCATGCTCAGTTTCACTTTCAGAGTGCCCTAGGAGAAAATGTAATTTAGACTAGAGCTGCATTCACAAGTTAATGGCACTGACTGTAATCCTTCAAAATGATGGATACTGGAATTTTCCCCCCTTTACAGGAGGAACTGCATTTCTCAATGTCACATAAGGGAAAGAAACAAACATGCAGAAACAGCAACTGGCCCTCAAATCTTTGAAGATACATGTGTGTTTCCAAAGCTGAAGTAATTTTCCTGCCAGAAATCATTGTGACAGAAAGTTAGAACTCCTGTATCTGTGCCCTTTGTACTGTGCTGACCTGGTTAAAGATACCATTCTATGCATTGGAGAAAAAGTGGGAATTGTGGGGGAAGCAGAGAAATCATCAAGCAGGCGAGGGTTTGTCTTTTGAGGTAAAAGAAAAACTTGGACACAAAGCCCAGCTTCTGTTGTCTGTCTGTTGTGTTCTGCATGTTGCAAGTTCTCAGCAAGTGTTTGAACAGCAGTATTTATTTGTTTGGGCTGGTTTTGCAGTATTGTATCTGCTTTTGCCTTTTTTTTCCATGGGCTGATTTACTGCTGTTGCTTTGCTACACATTCACACCTATGCTGGTCACATGAGCAGGCCTGTGCTGAAAGGTGATATCCTCAGAATGTTCTTCAGGAGCCTTTGAGGATAACAAATGGATGGGTTTGCCTGAAAGAAGTGGGTGGAAGGATGAGACAGGGCCATTCTATTGTTTTCCATCAGTAGTACCAACACTAGGAATAAGAAAGGAGGCCTGAGAGGGATCTTCTTTTCACAAACAGGGAAGGTGATTTCACTTAGACTAACAGAACCACAGACCCACATGCTGCATCCCTACAAAACTATCCATGTCCTCTGCGGGAGCTACATGGGAGAGTTCTATCAGTTTGAGACTATTGGATGGGCACAGTCCTTACACTTAAGCTCAGCACCATCGAACACAGCAAAGGTCAGAAACACCTGTAAACATTGAAAACAACAGCTGGTAGAACAACGGCATAACAAAAAGCAGGTGCAAGCTTTTGGTGTGTGCTGCTGATGGATTCACTCTGTGTCTCTTTCTAAGGAGACGCACATCACACTCATGGATAAATATAAGGGTTTAGCCATTCAGACAATCAGCACCCAGCCCTGAAGGACTGACTCCGCATGGACTGGATGCCTGTTGTACTCAGAAGTAGCCGCTAGCCTTCAGCAGGTGATTTCTCTTCCAGATGACAGTTATCCATTCAGTGTTACTGCGATCAGCACACATGGAGATGTTTTATGTCACTGTAGGGTGTCTTATGGCTGGAGACAGAGCTGAAACCTCTGTGCTTGCACTGCTGGACTTCAATGCAGCTTTGTCAGAGTGAAGTACGAGGTATTACTGTGATGATGTGGTAGGGGCAGCATCTGCAGGAATCTGGACAAGAATGTTGAGTGGAATGATATTAGTAGCTTCTCATGCCCCGTTATTGCTGATGTATCTAGTCTGAGGCGTATCCCATTATCCCAAGTTACTGCAGTGTTGGCTGAGGCCTGGTGGTGTTCCATGGATTTCCCTTACGTGTGACTGCCGTGATGTGGAGGAACAGGATGGGTCATAAAATCAGCTGATTTTCCTGAGCAGTAGTGAGCATGGGGTCTTGGTAAATATCTGTGTTCTCTGCTCTTCTCAGGTGTCCCCCTCCAGGAAAGCTCCCTTACCAGTAGGTTTTTTTTCCTTTCAACAGGCAAGGAATAATACCAGGGGAAAAAAAATACAATAAAAGGAAGGCTACTTCTTTGGTGTTTTGGGAAACGTTTTTGTGCAAAGACTTTTAACGTTTGTTTTTGCAAAGAGATACCTTAAATCACTGGCAATTGACAAAGAGGCTGGAGTAGGGAACTGGGTTATATCAAGGCTGTCTGGTGATGCATTGACATTTGATGTCATGACTCCATTAATCAAAAATATTTTGGAGGAAATTCTTCCTGGTTCATTCATGCACAAATAATTTACGCTGGGAGCAGTGGGTCTAAACCTCTTTGGCAGACTGAATGGAGGAGCATGATGAACAGCTAGGCTGGCTCCTGGGTGACCAGACACTCACTGCTTTACCAGGGCTCTCCTTTTTTCCAGGTATGCAGTTCGTCTGTTGTGCCTGGAGGGAGCTCACAGTAGATATTTGTGAATGATAAAATAAAAGGGGGCTGAGGGCCCAGAGACTCAACAGAGGATCTTAGGTGAAAGAAAGCTCAGTTGTTAACCTTTCTGTGCCTGATACGTGGTTTGTCAATTAGGCAGCAGAAGCTGAGTTGGTTGTATATTGACCTACAAGCATTAAACAACTGGCTGGGAGCCATATCCTGTGAAGTCTGTACTGTCCTTTTGATTTGAAAAGCAGCACCACAGTTGTGGTTCCACTTAGGGTTTTTGAAACACAGGCTTTAGTTTAAAAAAGAAAAAAAAAGGAGAAAGAAAAGTATCTTTCACCAGGTGCACTTTGACTATTTATTTGGAAAAATTAAAAAGGGGTTTGCACAGAAATATCCACAGTGTTCCAAGAGTTATTAACATGCATAGCCATGCCTGGCTTGACCGTGCAGTGTGCTCCTAGACAGAATGACAAAGCTGGAAAAATGAAGTCAAGGAAATATGAGCTGATTTGTTTTTTATGTGTAACAAGCTAAACCTTGATCCAGTGCATCTGTGGAGCAAAAGAATATTTATTCAGCTCCACCATCGAAAACACTGAGAAACACATGAGGTGAGTGTGAATTGTCTCAGCTGAACTCATGTATTCTCCAGACATAATTAAACACTGGCCCAGTTTTTAATGTGGGCTACTTAATTGGATGTCAGAAATTCCACGTTTGGAGGTTCAGTTTGACCTTTAGTTACATAAAAGAAGCATTTAAGAGTCTCCAGTGAGTGTCAGTGTCTGAATGCAGATGCCTTATTTGAAAACTGTGCTCCTTTACAGTGATGCATTCCAGGAGGAGAAAGCCCTGATCCTGCAAACAGTTTGGAGCAGGCTTCAGCTTGCTGCCAGTAACACCAGCTTGCTGGAATCCACTCATTCCAGGGAATGGCATGCTAGTAAATACAAGCAGATGGGAAAGAAGTTGCAGGATTCAAAATTAGCACGAGCTTTTTCTCCCATCTAAATACGTATAAATTTGTGAATATATTTTAATTTCAAGGTAGAAGTCCAGAAATGAAAGCTCAGATAACCATCTTTCTCAAATGCCAGAGGATTAGTGGAGAAAACACCAAATCAGTTACAGTGAGACTTTCATTAAGTGGTGGAACCTGTTAAAGCTGGTGTGACCAGATGGAAAGTGGGACTTTGGTATACAAACACGGTCGTTTTTGGTCCAGCCAGCCCAGAGGAGTTAAATACCACTGAGACCTGGCAAGATCACCTGGATTTCCATCCACCTAAGAAGGAAGCAGAGGATGTAGGCAGGTATTCTTAATCACAGCTATTGGAGATGTTGGTAATGCCTAGTGAGGTGTCCTGAAGGAACACTTCTGCAATAAGGAAGTCCTAAACCACATGGAGCTGTTTGCTCAGTGAAGCTTTGTCTACGCCCCAAGACCTGGAGAGACTCTTGCAGCTCCTGCTACTCACACTTGACTCCTGCCAGTCCATGGCACAGCAGAGTTAAAGCCATGGGGAGCAGGTAATCCACACGCTGCCAGCGCTGCTCCAGTGTAGGCCCATGTAGGATGGGCCTCACAGGTAACACAGATCCCAAAGGTGTCTCAGAGATCCCTTTGCACACGGGCTGTGATTCCCTTTCTGTGGTTAAAAAATAGTCTTATTACAACACCAGGAAATTAACTCACCAAGGGAAATGGTTTGCTGGCTGGGTATTAAATGCTGGGAGCTGCTTACAAGGTTTAGGAATGAAGTGAGAATCTCCAGACTTAGCTTGGATATGTATGTGCAGGTCCCTGTTTGTTGTGGTGTTATGCTGAAACATCCAAACTGATGTTCTTGTTCCCATACTGATTTGTTTGGTCAACTCAGTTCATGTAAAAAAATGTAGTTTTAAGGGTAAAAATGTCATCAGTAAAAGGCATTGCTCACTGAAGCATATTCTTCACTTGCCAACTACTGCTTGGCAGGAGCAAGCAGGCAAGGTCATTAGTGTGGTACTTTCTGGAGAAGGATGCAATGCACTCCATACAAACTGCAAAATCCAGAGAATGCCAGACTAGCAGTGTAGAGTCTTTTCATTTGCTGAGCCACGGGGGATGTTAAAAATCTGCAGATAATTTCTCAACTTTAAACATATGTTTTTTCTGTGTATGGCTTGCAATTCTCACAGGGCAAATGTCCACGAGAAAACAAAACTCAGTGAAAACGGGGCTGTCAGTCAGCACTGAGTGTGCTCTCTAACTTGAATTATATCCATATTACTCACTAGGGCAACTGTGTGTATAAGTAAAACAATTTGCACAATTTGACCTGGCTGGTCTAATTATATAAAGTGCTCAAGCAAACAGAGAATTCCCCAGGAAAATGATGTCTTTAAAATTAATTTTTTTTTTTTCACTGTACATGTTTACAGAAAAAGTTTCACAGATAAAGAAATGGAGGTTCTTTCCAGGCACAAAAAATATTGCATAAAAAATATTGCATAAAAAATAGTAAATGGATTGGATAAATGTAGTATTTTGATCATAACATATGGAATATGCAGGGGAACAATCTACAGTTTTGCTGTTTCTAGTGGTTCTTAAATCACAAGTTGATCTCTGCAATATTATGACCAAGGCTTCAGAAGTAAAGACAGTTATAACATATTTTTAAGCAAAAATAACTTGGAGTTCCTATTTCCAAGTTTTTCTCTGTCATTCTGTGGACTAAAGGAACTGAGAGCTCTGTGGAGCTAAAGGAGCACTGAAATTCTCAAGATTCCCTTTCTTTCTCTTTTTGCCTTTTTTTTTTGGAAAATGCCCACCCAGTATCAGAATAAGTAGCAAAAGACTATGAGTGTGACAATTCTGTTGTCACACTGAATTTCCTGCACTTATGTTTTTTAAACAGATGATGGCCCTGGTGAGAGGGTGAGACTGTGTACAAATATTTGTGGTTCAGAGCCCAGTTTTCCAAAGAGAAGTCCAGAACACACAATACGTCACCTGTTTGTACTCCAGCTCCATGAGGCAACGAAGACAGAATTATCCAGCCTTTCCAGATCAGCTCTCCCGTGGGGCTTTAGAGCTGAGTTTTGGTCTCTGCAACACACAAAAATGTTTCCCCACATGAATTAAAATATTACTTCTTGGCTGTACAGCGTGCTACAGGCTTTATCCACTGGTGTTACACTTTTATACCGTTTTAACCATTCCCAAACTAAGGTGGGGAGATGGGCTTGCCAGCATAGTATTAGTCTGCCTTTGGCTAAGGAAGTGTTTGCATTTCTTGTTATTACTGCTAAGCAGATTATTCACCGTTTATGTGAAGAAAATTTATCATGTCTTGTAATATACCTAACGAGAGACAGAGGGGATTTTGCCAGGTGAGGTTCCTCTACCTCCAGTTTGGACCATTTTTACGACTGACTTTGGGAGCAGCAGAAGTCAGCCCCAGTGTGGATGCTTTTCTTTGATGTTATGTGAGTTAAGGGCCCAACCTGGGCATGGCAAAAGAAGGTTTGCTGCTGTCTTTGGTAGCACTGGAGAGTATCCAGTGAATAGTACAAAGGCTTTACTAAAATTAGGACTGACACCGACGTGGTCGCTCTTCCTCTGTGCCTTTCTCCTAGAACTTACTTCCACTTTGTGAAGGGAAAACTTGGCCTGTGAGAATGAACGACTTCGTGACAGTACACAGGTTCTGTGTGCTGCCAGTCAGCAGGAGAATCAGCCAGTGTCAGACATCCCAGTGGGAATGTTTATTCTGCCCCGTGGGCATCCATTGCCTCCCTTCCCACTTGTGCTCCTCTCTCCCTGCTCTGTGGGCATACCGGACACAAAGGCCAGGTGCTGGCTCCTGGACGTGGAGCAAGTCCAGCAAATCCTGGAGCAATCCTTCTCCCGTGTCAGATTGCTGAACACAGACCTGCAGGGAGCACAGACTACTGCATACAGAAATGAAGAAGCTGGCTGTAGGGAGCTCAGGATTTTACTAGTTTCCACATGCATAGGTATTGTGCACTTCCATTGATTATTACTGCATTTTTAGCATTTACAGCTCCTTATAGTTCTTTAGTTGTGAAAGGTACTTGGCCAGGTGGCTCTCAGCCAGGTGGCTTTCAGCTCTCAAGTGGTATTTATGTGAGAGACAAGCTGTGGTCATATTTTCAGACGCATTGTGGTCACATTTTCAGTCAGGAATTAGGGCAAGAGTAAGACCATTCTTTCCCCCTCTCTAGTTGGAGATGTTGGACAGAGGCATTTTTCTGGTGTAGTTTCATGTCTGTTCATTTTGGTGTGGACAGTGGCCGGTGTCAATCACGCTGCCGTGTCAGTCGAGCAGAAAGCCCAGACAAGGAGGAGAATCGATGGCCAGGATCAGACTCTGGGGAGAACATGCACTGCAAATAAATGGAGGAGGCAGGCTACTTGGAGCCACTGAGTGTGCCCTTTGTGCAGCACGTTGTGATTTTTGGCTTTTGAAGGCAAGGAGGTGGGCAAACTAGAGCGAATGAGAGATTTTTCACTAGCCAGCTCCAAGCTGGCCTTTGCCAAGAGAATAACTTTTTTAAGTGCAAACGGAAACCCAATCATATACAACTGCATGTTGAATGTCAAGGGATGGAAATGTTGTAAGAGTCAGAGTCCATGTTTGCTTTCTTGGTGTATTCTTTTCTGTGCTCTCTTGAAGAGGAAAATGGAATTTAAGATGGGGAAAAGAAAGAGCTGGCAGTACTGATAAAGCAAAACACACATGGACACTACCTGACAATAATATGCATTTAGCTGCCAACAAAGGGAATGCTAAATAAACATGGATCTCTTACCAAGTGCTGCTGGCTAGATTTATTTCAGTTTAGGTTTTTTTTCTTTCCTTCCCTTGGTGTTTTTGCTAATTTTAAGCTGCGGAACCAAGAATAGTTAACTCTGTTGAAAGGATGTGTGGTTTTCTGGGTGGTGGGAGCGAAGTAGCCAGGTATACCACAGAGAAGTGTCCTAAAGCAAAGGTTTTAAAGCATTTTCTGTCCATCTGAGCAAGCACCTTGTGCTGTTGGGACTTCAGATAGAGCTTTACCACTGAGCCTGGCTTGAGGGTGTTCTCTGCACATACATTTTCATTGACATAACTCCATAGCTCAGCAAGGTGGATCCAGTTATGCCAGGATAAATTCCAATTATTTTTTTTTATGCTATACCTTTATGATTTTTAAAATCGAGATGCACAATGCTGTTTTGAAAACCTAGCGACCGTTCTAGAAAAGCTTTAGAGTCTGGACCTTTGGGAATATCTTTGTAGAATATCCTTTTTCCTATTGTTCTACACTATGGTCACCTCTATCTACTTCTGGAGGCATCTGCTGTAACGTAGAGGAGTTTATTGGCAGGAACCAAGTTCTCAATGTGATTGTTTTAATCCTTGTTTTATTTTTGGAGAGGTGGCTGCAGAGAAGCAATGTGGCTTCTCCAGCGAGGATGTGTTCTTTGGCATTGCCTTAGGAGTCCCGTTAGCTGCTCAAATTAAAAGGTTCTGTTGTGTTGCTAGAACAGCTGTTTTTATTAAACTCACTCATTTAGGATACAACAAATAAACCTTTAATCTGATGTGTAGATCAGTGACAAGTCAGCAAGTTCATTGAAGGTGTTACCAGCTGAGGAAATGTGTGTTTACTGCTGCTTAATCAAAACAAACAAAGGGTTTTTCTTTGTTGCCTTAGAAATATTCTCCAAATTGTGAAGAGGGTCCTGTCCCAGACTCATTTTGTGTCTCATCTGCCATTATATGTGAAGAAAATGTTATAGCTCACAGGTAAGAATTGTTATGGTTTATCAATAATCTGTACCAGTTTCAGCTGCATGCAGGGGGACACAAACCTGGAACTAGGAATTTCTTTTTTCACTCTCCTACCCCCCCCCTTTTTAATGTAAAAAGGCTTAAAAAATTCTAAATTCATTTTACAAATAGCAGCCAAATTATAATAATGTTTTCTTCTTTCTGCTGCTACTCTGAAAATTAACTCAGTGTCTTTTTCTTTGCACACTGGACATGAAGCTGAAACAAATATTCTATTTACAGTAACTATGGCTGGCATATGTAAGAACCAAAGTCTTGCGGGTCTTTGGGATTCAGGTTTGGGAGGAAAAAGTGGTGATACTAATCACAGCCTTGGCATTTGAAACTGAGAGCTGTGGTCCTTTAGGGTCATGTCTACTCAGATGATCTTCAACTAGCAGTTAACAGCAGTGCTGTTTGTATTTTCCAGGCTGATTCTACCTTTGGTGGTCTGTTTTTCTCTACCTGCATGCCCAGAAAAAAGATAGGCCTGTGTCATTTCAGGTTAGGTAAGTTTTCTTTGGGATAGGAAAACCCAAAAGCCTTAAGCTGAAAACTCAAACCTAACATGAATCTATACCAAGCCAGATAAATCTGTAGATCCATCTGTATCCTGGTATCTCTGAAAAATGGCAAAAGCTTGGAATAGCCTAGGACAGCAATCCAGTGGGTCTGTTGCATACGTAGGACCAGCTTTGTGGTGTCTTGGTGCCTTTGCAGTCCCCGCAAATCTACTTAAAGATAATGCTAATGTTAAAAAAAAACCCAGAAGAAGAAGATATGGATGTAATGACTCGCGGTACAGTGTTTATTCTGCGTTTCTTTTTGGTCAACATAAATTGGTGTTTCCTTCCCTGAAGCAGCAGCTGGGTGGTTTGACTTCTGATCGCTGTATAAAGGTGAGTGTCCACATCTTGAATTGGAGACCACTGTGTAAAGCTGCGTGTCCACAAAAATGAACTCCTGGGCTTGCACTTCATACATTGCACTTGTTTCTACAACTTTTAGTTTACCTACGTCTTTTTGAGTAGTTCCCATATGAAATATTTAATAACTTGAGCTACTGGAAAACTGAAAACTTGTCTTCAAAGTTAAAAGACTGAAGGAAAACTGGTATGTTGTTGTTGTTATTGTCATTGTTATGTCAGCATTATGGAAAGCTATCATCACTTTCATAGCTGAGAACCACGCTTTGCATGGTTATCAAAACTGCGGGTGGTCAAAGAAATGGAACAATCCTTTTGGGAAGCACTTTAAAATTCCAGAGCTGGCATAGTGGTGCTTTTCTCAGGTTTTGAAGTAGAACTTTTCTCTTGCTATTCCCACTGCTAAGCCTGTCCCTGGCCTCCTCAAACTGGGGAAATAATAGAATTTAGATATTGAAGTTTTAAAAGTTCAGTAATCATGAAAAATGTGAAGTGCCAGGTTTGTGTTTTGCCAAATACATATGTTTGTACTGAGAAATCCTAAATAGAGGTGCTTTTGGGACGTGATTTGTTATCCTAGTGATGGGTATAGCAGACCAGTGTCTGAGGGTCAAGTGTGACAGTTATACTTTGATGCTTTTATGATCTTGCAATCACCATATTCCACAGCATTTAACACATAGTGGAACAAGCAATGCCTGTGTGATCAGGCTGTGTATGTTAGACAGAAACATAATCTTGCCTAAATGGAATCATCTAAAGGATTGGAAGTGATCTGAAGTAGGAAGGAACAGCTTTCCAAAAACGTCTGCTGAAGGTTTTCTCACATCAATTGTCATGACAATAGGTGGCACCCTCATGCCAATAAATATCATGTTTGACTGAACTAGGCTTCCTTGCACTTACTTACTGCAATTCCTTTAACCAAAATTATTGGAATTGAAAGCAAAAGCAAGTCATGAAAGCAGAATATTCATTAGGGTAAGGGGAGACATGCCTGAAAAACAAAGATGTAAACTCCATTCTGACTGTTGATTTTAAGATAAAGCTAAACTACCAGTTTAGCATAAAACTAAACTGCTGTTCTGTTGAGGCGATTGAGAATTTTGAGTGTGGGCCTGTTCTGAGCAATGCACACAAACTGTGTCATCCTGTGCTTTAGAGCTGAGGGTTTTGAGCCCTTGGGGATTACTTCAGAAGAAACAAGATGTGTTCTGTTTTATTTGCTGTGTTACACAAAGCTTTGGGTGCATGGGATATCCAGGCCATCTGAAGCTCACACCTGCACAAAGTCAGAAAGGGAATCTTAAAATAAAGGACTTCTCTCAGTAGAGTTTTTGTCACTTTTACTTCCAATGTGAGTCAAACCTGGAAAAAAATATTAACCAGACTTTGTCAAGCCACAGGCATCTTGGCTTGTGGTTTGGATAAATGTCCAGGTCATTTCTTACTGTACCCTGAAACAGACTTTATTCCCTGCTTCTCTGCTGAGATAGAGAGGAGGTTAGGAAGAGGCAGAAAAGAGAACATGAAAAAAGCCTAAATGCATTGTAGAACAGTGAAAGGTCACCACGTATTAGGAAGTGTGAAAGACACCTGCTTTTGTTGATTTTGCTCATATAACTGGCTATGAGAAGTTTTGCTAAGCCTAAATTTTATACATTTTTTTATTTTCATGAATGTGGTGTTTAAAGATCTGATGTAATTCTGAGGACATAAATTGTCTTAGGCCTGCAGATGGCCCATAAAATTTGCAAATCCTTGGCCATTTATAAGCTGGAATTGGATCAGAAAAAGCTTCAGGATTCATTGAACTTTGCTAGTCTTGGCAATATCTCTGTTACACTTTTGCTGGGATTTTGCTTCATCCTTACATTGCAAAAGTAACATCTTAGGATGGTAAAGCCAAACTAAAGGGGAAAAAGAATTGATGGAATGAATGAGGTTCCATTCTAATTTGAGTCTTACTTAACATAGCTGTTCTCTTAGCTAAAATTTTGCTGAAGTAGCTATGATGTTCTAGGGAAAATTAAAATTTTCAGTATTTTGGGAAATGTTTTTTACTTGGACCTCTCTTAATTTCCCTTTCATTATCTCATGCTGATTTTTGCAAAGATTTTTGTGCAAATCAGTGTAATCCCTGGACAAATTGTGTTCCTTGGGATGAATGCTGTCTCCAGGTTTTGATGCCAAAATGGAATTGTTGCTTTCTGCTTAGTGTTTGCTCCTCAGCAGGTCTGGTTTTAGGCAGGTGGTTACAGATCCAAAAGGGACCAAGAGACTACTGCAAGTCAGTAAAGTCTGTTACACTGCACTTTAATGATATTAAATGAAGATGCTTTACCGAACGTTTTCATCTGCTCATCTTGCACTGACAAGTACCCTGATGCCACCGTTAAGTGTTTCTATTCCTTGAATTTCACAGCTGGGAAAACTCATTCAGTTCCCCAGGATGCAACTCCTGTCTTGAAAAATCAAAACAAGGTGGACCTTTTTTTGTCCCACATCTGCAGTCCTTCAGAGCAGCAGGATCGTTCTTTGTAGCCTCACTGGGAATGAGGGGGAATACTCTGCTTCATCATGTGCTTTCTCTGTCCTGAAGTGGAAACAGATTGTGCAAAAAGTGTTATCAAAATGCCACCAGCCTTCCCTTCCTGTGAGCAGCAGGCTTCCAAAGGGAAGCAGTAGCTGACAAGGATCATGTTTAATTCTTAGAGGATTGGGGGAACACTGTCTCATTCCTGTTTCTGGTCTCCCCTTGTGTAAAGACCAAGTTGTAGGGAGATACTTCTGTGCTGCCTAAATGTCTCTCACTGCAAGTTCCCAACAAAATACTCCTGGGCAGCAATATTAGTGGGAAACTCATCTGATGGAACAAGGGAATCAGGTAGTCACAGGTTCAGTAACAGAGAGAACCAAAGGGGTTTATTTGTTAATGTTTCTATGGTTCTCTTGTCACTGGCAGTAGCCTAAAGAGCAGAAAACCCTTTTGGTTTCATCTAGTCAATTTTGTCAGTTAAGTAGAATTCTTCTTTCGTTTCTCCTCTTTATCTTTTGCAAACATCTAAGTGCCTCATCAACTGCAGATGCAAATAATACATTATTTGCATTTCACCTTAACTTGGGTTTAATTAATGAATGATTTTGTGATTGCTCGATACTGAGGTGTTCCTTGCCTCGATACTGAGGTGTTCCTTGAAGGATGGCAAATCTGTACTCAAAGATGTCTTAGCAAGGCCCAACTTCCTACAACATTCACCAGAGTATCCAAAGGATAACAGATTCCTTGTGCACTCTTTCTCTCTTTGCTCTCAATGGGAGAGAATTCGGGATGTCTGGAGCACACTGCACCCTGGCATTGGTGCTGGCACCATCCTCTGCCATTTCCATAGCTTTCTTTCAAGATGTAGTATTGAAATTTTTCACAACATGTCACTTTTTTTGCTTTTTGTACCTGAATATATACGACATTAATTTCTGCTGGTTACTAGAAGATAGTTCTAACAGTCCAAAATTTAGGAGTTATAAATATTTACAAAAGTAAGTATCATAGTATATCAAGCATTTGAAGAACCTTTCTTCATAAGAAAGGAGGGGCCCATTTACAGCTCATCTGTACTTAAACAAATTATTAAGTATTCTGCCTTTCTGATCCATAGGTCAAATTTTGTATTATAAACCCCAAACAGATAGTGTGGTTTGCAGGGAGCTGCAAAACTAAATGAAGCACATTCAAAATACATTTTGGGTCTAAATCCATTTTCCAAATCCATGTATTAAACATGAATATAATAGCCCAGGTTTCAAACCCAACAATGTTCTCCTTAGAAGCCAGCACCTTTGTTTGCAAAGGAGTTCCCAGAGTTACGGTGTACTCGTGGCACACTGAGGTGGGTGTGGGTAGTGGGACCCATGGAGCGCTGGGAGAGCTCAGGACAATTTCGAGCAATGTGAACGTTAGAGAGAACGTGTGCAGGTTTGCAACCTTCATTACGAGTTTCTCAAAATGAGTTTCTCAGCTGGGGACTCAGATTTAAATCCCAGACTTCAGGGATGTAAATAGTTTTCTAGAAATAGCTCGTGGTGTCTCTGTGATGCAGCTCGCTCTTTTCTGGTTGTGGGCTGTGCTCCTTTGCGAATCCTCAGACACTCAAGTGCCTCCATGCATCCGACATTTCCACAGGACCTGCGGGGACACAACAGTAGGGCTGACCACTAAAATGTGCTCTTTGATTGGCCATGGGCAAGCAAATAAGGTTTTGGTCAAAGTGGTTGCCAAAGACCAAAGTGACATGCTAGCTTTTCTGGAAGTCTTGTGAGTACTGGGGAGCTTTGGGCTTAGCTGGAAACCTTGGATGTCATTCCTGAGCCCCTGTGCTTTACTTAAGAGCCTTCCTTCAGTGTAAGGTTGAAAGGTGAAGGAAAGAAATCCCGGACCTGCACACCATGCTGCAGGATACACATATTTCTCCTGCACACATCTCTGGAGGAGTCCCCCACCAAGCTGACACTAGCCCTGACAGCCAGATGTGCAACTCGGATCAGACAAAAACCAAAATAGACTGTGGTTTACAACTGCTTGCAACAATAAACAAAGCATATCAAAGGATTCCCCAAAACACACTTTCTCTGTAGAAACCTACATGGTTTTATTATTCTAGTTTCCAGCTTTAAAGCATTTTTGTCATTTTTGTAGAAGAAGAATTAAATA
Source organism: Callaeas wilsoni (assembly GCA_013398955.1). Classification (NCBI taxonomy): domain Eukaryota; kingdom Metazoa; phylum Chordata; class Aves; order Passeriformes; family Callaeidae; genus Callaeas; species Callaeas wilsoni. The sequence continues at coordinate 94,671 of VWPU01012144.1, forward strand.
GTTGCAGATTCCAACCAGGGACAATTGTCAGGGACTGGACTGGGCTTACTGGTCAACCACATCCATCCCAGTGAGACTGTGCATTGTCAGCAAAAGTTTCCTTAAGGGTGATGTTACTTGCCAAAATCTGCTTTCTTCAGTTTGTGATGCATTTTTATAGGGACATTACTTATATAAAGCTCTCCCCACTGCCCCATGCAAATCATTACAAATACCATTTTATGTAGCCCCAGTTGGCCTGTGCAATATTCAGTCTTTCACTTAACTGCTGGTGAGTTCTGTCTGTTAAACAGAATGAAACAGGAGCATCCATCCCCTCCAAGCAGATCTTAATTGTTTTCTCCAGGTAAACATAAATACCACAAATTGGCATGGCAAAATGCTGTAAGTCTTTGAAACACATTTCATTATGAAAGCATGTAAAATATATACAGTGTAAGTTGGAAGTGTTGCCCTGCAGAAAATTAATTCAGCTTTGCAAACCGATCTGGAAGAACTAACCTGGGAAGGGGAAAGTGAGAAAAGCAGCTCTAATATGAAAACAAGTAAAGCTTCTGTTCCAACCTGTTCCTTCTATTTTAAATCTTTAGCATTCTTTTAGCCTCCAGATTTCTATAAAGTTGAAAGATGCCTTGTTCTCCAAGGCTGGTATCACCTTACTAGGAAAGCCATGGAGGAGGACTCATAATGTCTTCTATTATACAGCTCTATCTCTACTTAATGTTGACATGAAATTCTTTGCTAAAGTTCTGGCAATAAAATTATAGAAACTTATTCCCTAAATTGTTTCAGCTGATCAAGCAAAATTTGGAATTCTCTCTCTGTCCTGAAACTTCAGAAAGTTAATAGTTTGTGTTATCCTGACTCAGTCAAACTCTTGTCACTTTCCTGGAATCTTTGTGGGCTGAAATACTTGGATATTTTTACTTTTGCAGACATGTGCATTCTCCTGTGGAACTGAATGTGAGAAAATTTTAGTTGTATTTTATTACTTCAGGAAGAACAGACAAAATAATTGTTCTTGGATTCGTTTCTTCTATTCTGGCCCTTCCCTTTTTACCTTGGTGTATTACTTCTCAGGGTTCTGGCTTTCCTGACTCAAGCTAGCAATAATCATCAGGCAACAAAATATATAGGTGATAATTTCATCAATCCATGCTAGATCTTCAGATTTCAAATGGCCATCCGAAATGTCATCATTTCCTTGCTTCTCAGAGGTCACAGTTTAGGAAGCCAGTTGTTAAGGGAGGATATCAGGAATGGAATTCCTGTGAAGAAACCTGTGAGTTCACTGAGTTACAGGAGAATGAAGGGGGGAAGCCAGATGACAGTCCTTGTCACAGCAGCCTTTGTCTCAGGTGGGTGTTACTCCAGATGGCAAAGTGGAACCTGCTCTTCTTGAACACTGAAGGTGACGCTCCCTAAGAAGGTGAGATACAGGAAAAAATGGCAAAAGGAATCAAAGCAGATCTGCCTGTCAGCGTTGGTGGCTGTAAAAGTCTGGGTGTGAACAACTGTGACCTCTGGAGTTTTAAGATGAGATGAAAATGTTCAGGAAGTAGAGACAAGGACACCCTCTCCAGGCTGTACCGATGCTTCTGCTCGCTGTCCTGAAGACCTGGAGAGCTTGACATTGTTCATTGCACCACGGCATGGCTACAGAAACCAGGAGAGTTAATCCTGGCTGCAGAGTGGGAATACAAGCTTGAACAAGAGACTGATGAAGGCCAAGAGCCTGTGCCTCCCACTTTCTGGGCAGATTGTGTTTCCTGGGAGTCTTTATCATCCTCTGCATATTTATTGTTACTGCTCTAGGTAAGCCAGTAGCTGGCCCACTGTGGCACTCTTTTCCCAGTATTCCCAATAGACTTGTCAATGAGTGGGAGCGGGCTGGAAGCCGGAGCGCTTTCCTAACTCACTGGATAGTCTTTACATGCTGCAGCAGACAAACTCTTGTGGTCGTGGCATTAAAATATTACAAGCTTTGTTTTGAAACAATGACACAGAAATGTTCGCAATGACTCCTTGTGCAGTGGTTTGGGATTTTAGCTCATGTCTGGAAACCACAGTTTCTAGATTGCAGGACAGCTCATAGCTTGGGAATTTCCAAAGTGACTATTAACTGGAATGTCGGTTTATATAACTGTGTCTGTGTTAGTTCAAGGTTTGTCCTCTTGCAGGTGGCAGTGCTGCTGGGCAGGGAAGGGGGAACAGGAGGAAACCTCTCACCATTCATTTTGCGTGGGTGCGGTGGAAATCCAAATTTTGACTAACCCACCATGTCTGGAATTAATCTCTCTGGCAAACCAAGTACAATCATGGCAAGAAATTGTATTTGCTGTGCTGAAGCCTTTCCTATGGGGCCGATGCAGCTTCTTCTGAGGTCAATGGAAAAGCCTTTGTGGGCTTTACTGGATGAAGTGGGCTAAGTGGGCTCTGTAGGTTCTTAAGTCTTGAATAGATGCAAGAGCCTCTGTTCCATTCTGCAGTTCATTCTGCGCCAGGGTAGGATCAGAAGGCACACCGGAGGGGTCAGAGACCCTTTGCCAAGAATGAGAAATACCGTTTCTGCTGACGCTTGGTCATATTTTTTTAAATTCAGTAATTAGCTAAGGTAGAGCACTTAGAGAGTCCTTACAGAACACTGTGAACTAAATACGTAACAGCAAGAAATTGCTTCAGTCTGACCTGCTGCTCCTACAGAGGAGCTGCACTGCACCTGTCCATCGAGTACCCAGCCTCTGGCAGGGCTTCACACACCTCTCCAATTACCTGCTTTGCACAGGGCTTCTTAGAGATCTCAGGTTAAGAACTCTGCTTTTTTTCTTTTCCCTCACCTTCACTGTACATGAAACTAAGGCTTGAGTTCAGCACCACCAATGCCAGCTGGCACAGTGGTGCCCCGGCTCTGCTGTTTCCTTATGGAATTCCTGCTGGAACAAACCCACACAGCTCCTGCTCTGTGGAGCAGCACAGCTTCTGAGCATGGGGCCATGGAAGGGCAGAGAAGACTGAGAACGAGGGACTATTACTTGCTAAAGACACCATGAGCTGCAAGAAGCTGTGTACACTCCTCAAAACTCTTGTTCAAATTCAGAGTGTGTCTGAGCTGCCTGTCCAGACGCTAAGGAGTGAGAAGAGACATTAGAGAAGAATGACAGACAAGAGACTGTGCTCAGAACATGACTTGTTTGTTTATTTTGCTTGTCCATCTCCACGATGAAGATGAAAGATACTTCAAGCTGTGTGCTCTTCTGCTTTCATTGCCACTTTTTGTCCTGCCAGGAGGGGTGTCTGCTGCAGATTTTGTGCCTCGGGAATGCAGCAGGGAAGCCAGGAACAGACCCAGAACTGCAGCACACTCAGTTCAGTGGAGTACAATGAACTTGTGGAAGAGCTGCTTCCAGAGGACCAAACACAGTAACCCAGTGAGGTCTCAGCTCTGAACAAACACAGCATGATAAGAATGGCTATTCTGTATTTTTTCTAAAATTGTCTTTACAGGTTCACTAAATAGCAATACCGGCCTAAATATTAAAAAAGAGAAAACCACAGTATTACCACTGAATTATTTTAATTTGCTTTCTTATCCATTTCATTTGAAGGTGGCTTCTTCTGTGTCATTTTAATCCTTTTGGAACTAGATGCACTTAGGATCCCTCATAAGAGGAACACCAAATTTTCTTGAATGCCTAATTAGTGCCTATATCTTCAGTTCTCAAAGTTTTTTTTTTAATTTTTTCCTCCTATCACAATTACAAAACTTTGCCTTTAAGGTGAAAGGTCTGATTGCAGTTTGGTGTCTGACTGGCAGAGCCAAGTCTTTTCTACAAGAACCGCTAATGTTGAAGGATTCCTAACACAGCGGTGTGAAATGTAGATTTGTAAAGTGGTACAAATGTAGCAAAATGAAAGCTAATGAACCCTGCTGGAGAAAATTAAAGCTGCATTCGTAGCTGAGACCCTCCTGTCAGGAAATGTGGTGACATGCTTTCTTCATAACCATGAGTTAGCAGAGTTTAGCACCCTGAACCTGTTGCAGATATTTGCCAGAGTTGAATTCCTGCTCAGACTCTGTGCATCTGAAGATTCATGGACAAAAAAGGGACAGCAGTCCTTTCTTCCGAGTAGATCTTGGATTACTTTGTAAAATGCAGAATTCTGCTAATACCTTAAATGTAAGAAAACAAGAATGAAAGGGTTTTAAGATGGATTTTATCTTGACAAACGAGTGATGCATTTTAATGCACCATAAACATGTAACCCTCACCTCTCCTGCATTGCAAGGTAACATATTGTTTTGTTTTCAGTTTACCTCCCACCTTCTAACTGTTGTTCTGTTTTCCATTACTGCAACTTGCAGTGTAACAACAGAATCGTTGAATCATATGAGAAGGGTCCAGCAAATCTTATTTGTTCACCAAAATTCCTTCCATGTGTTGAAGCTTCCTTTTTTCTTCTGCTAATTTTTGTCATGTGCTTAATTTTAGTCATTTCTCCCACACATTGGAGGCCAGCATCCTTCCCTCACCACTGACAGGTTTCGAGGCCTTACAAGAAGTAACCGAAGCCTGTTGGATTTACCACATCCTTAGAGGAACGTAACCATGTGCATAACTTAAAGCTGCCCTCACAAAGAGGGGAGAGCAGAAGAGCAAAACAGAAGAGCGGAAAAATAGGAGCTGAGCTGGAGAATGTAATTGGTGATTCAAATTAGAGATGCTAAATGGTACGAGAAGAGAGCAAGACGAGAGCTAGGCCTCTCACTAAAATTGAGCGAACATGAAGGGCTGACGAGACATAAAATCAATTACCTGGATTCAAATGAGGGAAAATGTTGCACCTCCTTTACTTTCTACCTTTGCTCCAAGGTAAACGAAGCTAACTCCCATGGGATGGTGCCAGGCAGTGTGGGATTTTGAACACGTTTCTACTGGAGGCCCTTTGAAGTCTGAGCTTGAGCTCAGGATCATACAGGATTTGGTCAGGAACTACTGTGCACTTCATTTGCTCGACACTGCATTTTGTGCAGATATGTTTGCAGGCAGATTCCCAAGCTTTGAATTCCTCTTTCCTTTGCGAAAGGATAATTTGGGTCATTGGTCTTCAAAGAACTTTTTCCAACAACAGTTTTGATTTGCTCAAGGAAAGTGAGTGGGAATTCTATTAGAAGCAAATGCATAGCAGAGGCATCTACTACTGCCCTTTAACTGCTGGAGACTTTGCTCTTGTGTGTTTTATTCATCTCATAAAAAACAGCTTAGAACCTTGTAAAAAAAATATATCACAGAAAAGATGTGAGACTTAGCACAAATATATACCACACACATAGGGTGGTCTTTTCTTCGCGTATATCCAGTAAACTTCCCTTTTTTCTTCACGTTGTTTTTGCCAACTTCCCATTGTTTCCTCATATATGAATTTCCTTTGGCTTGGGCCACACTACCCCCATTGTTGTTGTAGGCTTTTTCTCTCTCTACAAATTTATAGCTCCCCAATAAAAATAAAGAAAAAAAAAAAGAGTGAGGATACACTTTATTAGCAGAGCCAAAGTATGTAAATGTTTATAAGAAGTGATGCTTGCATTAATCCTAAGTAAACTGTAAGAACATATAAAACTTAAATGCTTAAAACTTTCTGGACACTACATTTTGGTACAGGATTAGAACTTTTGCTAGCCAGAATGTTAAGGATTAGAGAGCTGGAGCTGCGACCCAGTGCTGTCCCATATAAGTTTAGAATATGGAAGGTTTTTTAAAACAGTGTTTGAAAAAAGTATTTGAGAATGTTTGGGTGATATTTACAGCCAGGCCCCAGAGGGATCTTTGCATTCTTCCATTGGGTCAAAGGCTTGGATTTAGAGAGGCGGAGGATTCAATGGGCTTCTCACAGCCAGACATCCATCAGTACAACTACTGTCAAAGTTGTGCTGACCTGCAGTTGCTGTTCCTCATTCCCATTCTCATGGAGAAGCCAGACTCCAGAATGTGGATGAAGAAGCATGGTCTAAATTATCTGTCTTTTGCAAAGCAGAAGTTTGCTTTTCAACACAGTCTTTAATTGCACAGAAGAAGTTAGGCAGGGTATTTGCACCAGCATGCTACTTATTATCAACATGGTTTTCATTTGAGGACATTTTTTTAAAATTTGTTTGAGAGTACTCTCCTTTTCTAAGATGTTGGACTTTATTTTCTTAATCTTAGGATCACTCAAATTTCCTGTAGAGGAATAATTCATCTATGACCCTCCTCTATCTATTTTATTGTGCTCTTTCTCATATGAGATGAATTTGTAGTGCTGCCTTTTAGCATAGACAAAGGCTTTCAAGGGTCCAAAAAAGCTGTGCAAATCACTTTTTTGATGTACTGGTATTACTGATCTTTAAAAAGCACACATATATCCCTTTCTGGAGCCAATAGCTAGAGCTAGACTGAAATATTCTAGTAAAAAAAAAATATGATTTTGTCCAATAAGCCTACATTTCCAATCTTTGGAAGTACTGCAGCAGCCTCTGTAAGTTGATTTTTCTTTCTTATATATTTTTTTTTTCCAAAATGAATTTTTTGTTGGGACAGAAAAGTGCATTTCTCCCTTCTCTCACCTGTGTGAGTATGACTGTGCATTTTACCAAAACACAAATCAATCCCAGTGAGTTTTTGAAAGAAGTTGGTAAACTGTAAAGTTGGCTGGGAAGTAGCAGGGATTCCCTGGGATTCCTCCTTACAGGCTATAGTGAGTAGGGTGTGGTTGTGCTCTCAAGAGTTATTTCTTCTTTGTCCCAGCAGTGACCCCTCCATCTTATGACAACTTCCAGGTATCTGAAATTTCTCTTTATTCTGCCTTGGAATGAAGACAAGTCCATGCAAACCAGTGGCTCTGCTTTCACAAAAAACAATGACTTCTGTTCAAATTGAAAACCTAAAGTTTTTGATCAAATTCTTCTTTCCTGAATGGGACTAGAGAACCCTCCTTCATATTAGGAACTTTACCATCAAAATCTCTTTCCATGGAATGTTTAACAGAACTGTATCCTTTTATGAAGGAAAGCTCTGTGAAAAATATTCTGGCCATCCCCTCCAAATGCTTCACAAACATTTTTTAAGCACCTTTATTTGGATTTGCACTTCTGCCTGGATTCTGTGTCTGCAAGGAAATGTGTGGTTATTCCTTTGGACAGTTACTGTTTCTCTGTTGAGTCCGAAATGAGAGTATCTCCTGCGTTGGTACCTCTTTTGTGCTTCTCACCTCCTTCAACCTAAGCCACCAAGGAGGTGTCTCCAGTGAAACCTGTCTTTATCCATTGCAGCTCGTTCTGCTGACTGCAGCACCACTGTTCACTCTTTAACAATGTACTGACTGTCCCTTACCTGGGTCTTTTCTCCATGATCTTCTCTGTCCTAAATGCAACCAAGGAAAAGCTGAACTTTGAAATCTTCATTACTTAAGTAGGTTTGATACTGGTTTACAGTCAGACCAAAGAAAAAGGACTTCACAAATGTCCACTAATAATACTTCCTTTTCACTGGTCTCCAGCTGTAGTTGTGTCTCTTTTACAGCCTGTGTCTCTTTGGTGGTCTTAAACCCAGAAGACTCCTTCCAGAGCTCTGCTTCTCATGCCAGATGCCTGCAGTGAAATTCAAGGGTGGTAGGAATGGGCTCCAGCCATTATACAACCACAAAAATCTCCTGATGATTCAGAAATTTCATTTAAACAATAAAATGCCGGGCACAGATAACAGAGAAAAGAAGAAAAAAATAAGATGCAAGTGCCTCTCCTTTACATTTCATAGCTGACATCTGGTGTAACTAAAGATTTCATTAGTGCAGCTGTTGTCCTGCACTGTCTGCTTTATGCTCAGTTCTTCCTATGAAAACGTAATTCACTAAATCTGGGCTGGCGGCATTGAATGTCCTGTTCTTAAGATACTTGGGTGACTGGGGGGGGTTGCTCTCACTTTATAGATCAGGCTATTATCTGTGTAGAGCTTTATAGGATAGCAAAAAAGGGATAGTGGTGGTGGTGGTGGTGGAAGTTACTTGAGTCAGCAGCTGGGGGAAAAAGGAATAAAAGATTGGAACATTTCTTTTTATATGCTTGGCAATAAAATTGAGACCAAAGGCCAAACTAGCAGCTGCTCATTCTCGCTGAGATCTAGAGGTTTCTTGGGGGGATCCTGAGTCTCATTTTCCCCTTGTGACAGCAACATTAATCCACTGATTCTAACATAGGAGGTGTCTGACCTTGTGACTTTTCCTTAGTGATTGTACAGCCAGAGAAAGACAAGAACTGCTCCTCTAGAGCAGGAATTCTCCCCTGAGTGCTTCTGATGTGCACAGCTTTTTTGGTGATGCCTGTGATAACAACCCTCACTTTCAACTCCATCATGATACAAATGGGAGACTGATCCTAAATCTGCCAGGAGTCAGCAGGTTAGCTTTAAAGGTGGAGGTTTGCTGCACAAACCAGGGGACTGAAGGTGACCTGCTGAAAGTTTTCTCTTCTCCCAGCTTTTTTGGTTGACATGAAAGAAAGCCTTCATGGTGGGAACGGAAAAGAGCACAGGAAACCTGTAGGAACTTAAAGGCAGTAACTGCCTGAGGATGGACAGTACTGTATTTCACAGACAGGGAAGGAGGCAGCCCTGATGACACGAATAATCAGCTTTTTCTACACTGACTTTGGTCTTTTCAGTCTTTTGCCAACTGTGCCCCTTTCTTTGATGTTCCTGTTTCAGGTGTGGCTATTAAAGCCTCTCTGGTTGCATTTTCCAAGAAGAAATAGCCCAGCTCAGTGTCAGTTGTGAGCAACATGTCTTGCGAGTCACTGTCATGACTATTCACACTTGGCAACATGCATTTGGACACACAGAGGAGCTGGTAACAGAGTGTTACAAACCTGTGGGATGAGCTGTCATCTGACCATGAATTTTGACACAAAATTTAGCTCACATAGAAGTTAATTGCCTACATCCTTTTTCTGGTTTTAGTTTTGATCCCCCTATTCCAACCAAATTGGTTGTTTGTGCTTCTTTGAAAAAGCAAGCTGATGACTGTTAAAAGGCCTGGAAGTGTTTTGCCTTTGCAGGGAAAAAAAAAATCTGAATCCTAACTTTGAGCTTTGTGTACTGGGATGAAGAACGTTATCACATAATAATTCAGGGAAATTATCTCCACTCAAAGCATCTTCAACTGACCACAGATATGTTCTATTACATTCTTTGATACATCTTTAATGTGTTAGTGGACTTTTATATCCCATTCCATTTGTGCCTTTCCACTTGGCCTGTCACGAGATTTTTTTGTTTCATCTAATTCTTCAGCTAACAAACAAACAAGGTTATAAGAATAAGATTGTTAAAACTACTTGCTGTTGGGAAGTAAGTTTTAATCAGTCAAATATCTTACATGTTTAACAACTGCTTTAAAACAAACAAAAGATTTATGGGGAAAAATCCACACACAAATAATGTTGGCTTTAGTTTATGTTCTTTATTCAATTGAAAATACCATTGAAGTCACTCAGATTTTTTGCAGAAGTGAGAACACAGAACATCAAGCCTTGGTTCTTTTAAATATGGCTTTTTACTGCATTGACAGGAACATGCTTTCCTTTGATATTTAAGTTCTGAGAAAACCGTATCAACTGGCAGCAATGTAATTAAGGACAAGAACAAGTGAAATCCTCTCCAGGCTTTCCACAGGCTTTGGAGAAGGTTTCGTTTTCTCAAGCACAGTAGCAATTAAAACTTCTTCACTCATCTCCATCACTATAAAGCATGATGTGTATCTGCTGCTCTTTATTCACACCTACCCTGTGTATTGCCTAAGGTTCAAATGTCCCTGAAAAACAAAAAGATACCACTTAAAGTGAACCTGCTAAGCTTCCAGGCAGATAATTCTCTAATTATAGACTCACAGAATAATAGAAAGGTTTGGGTTGGAAGGGACCTTAAAAACCATGTCATTCCAACACCCCTGCCATGGGCAGGGACACTTTCCATTGGACCAGGTTGTTCCATGCCCCATCCACCCTGGTCTTGAACACTTCCAGGAATGGGGCGTCCACAGCTTCTCTGGGCAACCTGTGCCAGGGCCTCACCACCGTCACAGGGAAGAACTTTTTCCTAACATCTGATCTAAACCTACTCTCTTTTAGATTGAATCCATTCCCTCTGTTCTTGTAAATAGTCTTCTCTCCATGTTTTACCCTTCAGGTACTGGAAAGATGATATGATCTTCAGTGGGCTCCAGTTAATATAAAGGAGAGACAGCTTGTGTTTGTTTTCCTTATAGTACTAATAAAAAATAGCTGAAAAAACCCTAATCAATTAAGAAGAGAACAAGGCAGGAATTTTTGCGGAAAATATAATTTGGAGATTCCGATTTTTTTCCAAGCCAGAAGAGCGTCAAAGATAATATTAGGTTTCAGTCAGTTTCTGATTTTTACACTTAATTTTGAGCAAAACCAGCCAGAAGTTGCCCTTTTGCCATAATTTAAATGAAGTACTTTGTTTTCCAGAGGTAAATGACTATTTGTGATGCAAATGCCTATTTAAATAAAAAGGTTGACAGGGAAATATCATGTATCCTAAAGAAACAGTTCTATCCAACTGCTAAGAGAGAGGGTTTATTTGCTTGGTCACAGCTCTTGGAGCACAGGCAGGTGAGTTTGCATCTGCTTGTCCAACTGGAGGCAGAAGCACCATGTGGAAGCTGCACTGTCAACCACAGGAGTAAAACTGTGTTGTCTTTTCCAGCCTGGTGCTCATATGGGCGTATCTGCTTGGGAGCAGAAATAGAGATGAGAGTTGGACCTTCCCCTCTGTTGTCTACACAACAGAATAATGTTGACTGCAGGGGGTCTGCTGGAAGTCATCTGGTCAAACCTCTTGCTCAGAGCAGGTCAGCTTCAAAGTGGGTTCCAATTCAGACTTGGATCAAGGTTCCACTTCAGGATGCCAGATGGCAATTCACAGGGTTTGGGTGATGTTTTGAACAGATTTGTACTCCAGCTCTGTGCTGTGGGAGAGAAGCCATTTTACAACTAATTCAGATAATGTGGGCAGCAGAATTGCAGTGCTGAAGAGTAAAAGTCTCACAGACTCTGTGAGCTGTTGAGATTAAGAATGGAAGTTACACCAGTTCAGCTGAATATGTAATATTCTGTGCAAGCAGACACCTGGCAGAGCAGCACCAAATGCCACAACGAATGGCTGCCTGAGAGGAACAGCTGGTTTGTCAGGAGGGGAGCAGCATGGACCACGCTGGCAGGCGATTCCACAGGCAGTGGCCCTGATGTGGCACAGGGCAGTGCTGCCAGCAGCCCAGCACAAGTGTTGGCAGCTGGATTAGTGAGTGTACTTTGTGTCTCTGTGCAAATGGGGACAGTAGCTGAGTGACCCTCTGATGTTCTGGCCAGTCTGTCTGGGGCACGGCCCTGACCACAAAGCTGTGACACAGTTCTGGAGCCTGACATCCTGCCAAGTGCTCATGACTGGAACCAACCACCCTCTAGAGCATCTCCTCATCTTTTCTCTAGTCTGCTCCAAATTGTGCCCTCTTGTTCAGGCTGGCCATAGTGAACTGCTGTGACCTAACCCAAGAGGTGCTCTGACAGTGATTCCAGGAATGAGACAGATCCCTGGGGAAGGTGGTTGTGTACAATGGCTTGTGACCTCTGGCTGTGGTTGCAGCTGAGAAGTCACAGTGGGGTGTGGGTTGCAAAGCACGTGCTTGTGGAACAATCTGCTCAGGCAGTCTTGGCATGGGACGGGGATTTAGCAGTGAAGCACCACCTTGGGACAGTAACTGGCTCATGGGGAACTATGCAAGAGCTGTGGCAGCATCTGGATCACCTCCAGAAGAGTCACAGGAAGCTTGGGAGGGGGTGAGATGACTTTTCATTTGCAGGCACTGTCACTGCCCCTGGCTGTGCCAGCCTCCGTAGGGCCTGACAGGCTCCTGCTCTCCGTGCCGACGGCAGCAGTGGCCTTGTGGCTGCCTGACCAGCTGCTCCTCCTGCCACCTCCCATTTGCTGGAATGAGGCAGGGAAGGCCAGCAGGGACTAGCAAGGAGCAGCTGCAGCTCAGAACTGGGTGTAGGAATGGGTAGGCTGTGAGGAAGCACTCCACTAGGAGTCCAGGATGTGGGTTTGTGTGTTGGCATGGAAGGGATACATCTTGCAAATAGCCTCTGCAGGGAGTGCTGCTGTGGACATTGGGCCATGCCCCTCTGACTGTGGTGGAGCTAAAATAGATGAGATGAGTATTTTCCTTTTAGAAATGTTCTAGAGGTGTAGTTCAGTTTGTGGAGATAATAATGTAAGAATTCAAAGAAAACTGCTGGCAGAAGGGGAAGTGGATGTGGCCCAAAGCATTAGGAACTTCTTCTTGAGCAAAACCTCATACTTTTAGTGATCTCGAGACTGAATAAAATCTCCTAGGCAGTAAGGGACTGCCGGTACTAAATGCAAGTTGGGTAATTATCCATACCCTCTGACAAAGACCAACAGGGCAAGATATGTTTGCAATTGTAGATAATGTAATGGTTAGGGTAATAGTAATAGTTTGAAGTACTTGATCAGAAGAGCTGGTTGCTGATCTACTCAGGCAGGGAGTGATTTAGAAGGGTAGGAAAGGGTATCATCATAGTGTTCATAGTTGCACTGGAAAACCCTTTGCATCTTATGGGAAGTACAAAGCCAACTGTGTCTGGCCAGTGCTGTCATCTGCTTGTAAAGTATTTGCCCTACTGAGGAGTAAGTTCTGGTGTCAATACATTGATGTATTTCAGGAATGCCACAAAAGGGACTGAAGGACAACTGTAAGAAATTTAACATTAGAGTCACTCAGGAGATGCTTATATGAGTTCAGTAAGTTGTTGCAGGGATTGTGAATGTTTTCCAGAGACTCGCAGTGAATATGTCAGTGCTTATCACAGGATAACCTGTGCTGGGGAGTGACAGCCCTGGCAGAAATAATGCTGAAAATATGTCAGTATTACAGAAGGAGCTGGGAGGAGAGACAGCCAACAAACCCATGCTCTACAATATCCTTTGGGCTCCCTGGAGATGAGGAATTATGTGTCTGAGCTGCTGCATAGGATGGGAAGGTGGAATCACAGCAACTGAATACAGTGAAGGATTGGAATACAATAGAACTCAGAGAGTATTTCTTGTATAGGATGATGTCTAATCTTTGTTCCAGAGCTCCAGCCTTGTTAAAGCCCTCGTGTCAGCTTGTGAGGAAGGAGCAGGAAGGATCTATAAAGCAATCTGAATAGTTTAAGTTCCCTAGTGGCTCTCTGCCCTAGACAAGGATTTAATCTGTCATGTGATGTGTTGCCTAGAGGGTTTGGGTACTCCTGTAACACTGTTCTAGTGATTTCAGGGAATGCCAAATTGGATATGTGTCTAGATACTGGCATCATGTTTTCACAGGGTTATGTGAAGTACATCCTGCGTTTTTCATGTGAAATCTTTGGCTTGGAGCTATTTAGGTCATCAGGAAGAACTGGAAAAAATAGTTAAATATAATCAATGTCACTAGTTATGCCAAGAGATCATCCTGCTACAATGTATGTTCTATGCAAATAGCTGGGACATCTGTGATTGAAAAAAAAATACTCGGGGGCCTTCTACCTTGGAAAAATGGCATCATTAGTGGATGTGCACTTGGAAATAAGTACAAGAGTATGTAACATCTTTCACTTTGGAAAAACTCACCCCTCTTCTCACCAGCCATGGACAGGACACTCACTGAGCAAAAATGAAATTAAATCTATTCAAAATTTCCGTGTCACCTGGGTTCGAATTACCAGAGAGGGATAATCTCAATGGTAGGGATGAAAAATAAATGATTAATAGGAGCTTGGAAATTATTTGTTTGGAAGGTTATGAGCCCAGCCCAGATTTTGATAGGAAGGAATGTTAAATTCTCAGCATGTAAGTGGGTGTGTAAAGGAAATAATCCTTCGAAAAATAGTCCTGGGACTTACAGTAGAGACCAAAAGGTATTTCTGAAGTTGGGTCAGTCACTAGTAACAAATCAGTTTCCAGGCTGGATGCTGGAATGGCCTGGATTCCCGGTTCTGAGCGATGATCACAAGAGAAGTTGACAGCAGGATTCCTTGTGAATTACACAGAAACAGCAGAGATTTTGCACTCGGCTGGCGACAGGAACAGAGGCCAAGAGGAGATGACATTATTTTGGAAATGCCCAAATCAGAGCCATCTAGAGCTGCTCTGCCAGATGTAGCCTCTTGGCCTAAGGACAGACCCAGCAGCTGTGTTGAGACTCTGCCCTTTGAAAGAGATGGCTGTGATGTGGATGTGGGGGGGGAGGGTTAAGGAGAACAGCCGTGTTATCCAGAGTCTTGTTGTGTTATCCGGGATATTACAGAAGGGTGCCGTGCTTTGCTCCTCCCATATTTACATCCTGCTTTGCAAGTGGAATCTCAGCTTCTCCTCAAGGTACCCTGTGATGGTGAGGTCCTGCCTGGGGTACTTTGAAGGAGATCTTGAGGAGAGAAGGGAGACTGTGCAAATGGCTTGGGGTTTTGTGTGTGTCCAGTGCTGTTAAACAAGTGAATCTCATTGCTTGTTCCACAGCTGAAAAACAACCTCGGAAATGGGCTTGTCAACAGGGGAAAGAAGAATCATTTTGAAAAAGGCAGAAAGGTCTGAGGAAAGTCCCGAATGTGAATAAGAAGGTATTGTGCTTGCTGACATTGGGAATATCTATAACTGGGGGAAGTGGAATAAGGAAGCCCCTTTCTGCATGTGCAGTTTTGGCCATGCCTGTGTTTTCCTAGACATGATTACATATACCCTGTAAAAAACAGACATGATCCTCCTCTCAACTGGAGCAGCTGCTGATCAGGTGGCAGGTTAATACCCTGGAGAAGGTAAATTTGAACACGGCAGTTTCTGGAGCTGAACCACACCCAATGGTTTTGGTGTCCCTTTGCTGCTCTGTTTTTCGCACAGAGGAATTGCCTGATCTGATGGCAGAACTTCCAGTGTGCGTGGTAGGCACAGGCACAGGGGCCTTGACAAGTATCCAGTCTGCTGTGTGAAGCTTCTGGGAATGGTTCTCCTTCACTGAATTCCAATGAAAAACATCTGGTTATTTCCTCTAGGGATGTGCAGTAGGGATTGATAAAACCACCTCTGTGCTGCCCACTTGTATGGTCATTTTTTATCAAAGGAAGCCTTCACACAGAGTGTTACTGATAATCCAGGAAGAAAATCTCTGAGAAACGTGTGATGACCTCTCTTGATCTTCAGGCAGGGGGGCACAGGGAAGCAGCTTCTGCAACTGTTGGTAAATAACTGAGAAAACATATTGTTTACTATAAAATGAATGAACAAATTACAAAGGCTGTGATTGCATGCATGGAACAGCTTGAACTTTTTCAAGCCTTTTTGCAGAATTCTGCCTGACCCTGTGGAAGCTGCACAGCCATTATAGGATCTCATGGAAACAGAGGAATTTCCTCAGTGTTGTCATAGTTAGCAGCAGCAGAACTGGCTGTATGTGGATCTGTAGTGAACAGACCACTGTTTCCACCTTTCCCAGTTTTGTGTCTCTCCTTGCCCGCCCTCTGGAGCTGTCCAGCAGAAGTCACAAAGGTGCTTGTGACAGTGCCTGGTAGGAGGACAATCCCCAAGCTGATCTCAGCCAAAGCACCCCGGAGGAAGCCCTGGCATATTTCTGCTTGGACAATCATTTATCTTCCATGACAGCTGACAAAAAGAGCTAAGCAACTTTCCCCAGAATCTCCATCTTGAAGAAAACCTGACAAACTGCTGTTTGTCTCAGTTCCAAATCTGAATGAAAAGATAATATAATGGAAGTTTTTTTGTGGGTCGAAAAGCTCTGAGGAGTTTTTCATGAGAAATAACTTCTTGGCAAAGTGAGTCAGTTTAGTCAAAACCAGTCTGTCCTTCCACACACTATGCACAAGTCATGGAGGGCTGTGGTTTCAGGGCTGTTAACTTATTATTTTGCTTTTCAAGTCATGGTCTTGACTTTGTGGATGTGTCTTTTCATGCCTGTCATTCCTACCTTTGACCTTATTTCCAAACTGAAGTGTTGTTGGTCTGCAATTTTATTATGAGCTTGGCACAAATCAAGACTTGGTACTTTATTGACAGTACAAAAAGTTTTCTTAAACAGATGAAATGAAACTAGACCAGTGGTGCTTTGCCTTTTGCTTCTGTTATATTAAAACAAATGAATGTGACTCCTCCTGTAGTTTTGTACTCAAACAATAAATGAGGCCAGAAAAGACAATCCAGACCAAATCCTTCCCCAGCAGAAAATGGGATTTTGTTACAACAGAAATAAATCTCTGCATCTGTTTTGTGGTGTTGTCCCATGGGACCCATAGTTCCAAGCCTCTCCTGTTTTATTCTCTCCCCCAGGACCTGAATGGTGTCTGAATTGCACTGCAGGGGCTGCTCTGATACTGCACTGTTTTATGAGTGATGAGGTCTGGCAAGAAAAGCAGGTTTTAGCGATGCAGATGCTGTCAGACACACAGAGCTATTCACCTTCAACCGTAGAAGGGATTAATTTATTTACCAAGATGGATATTGACATCCAAAAAAGTATTTGGATGTAATTTCTTTTCCTGGTGAGAATTCTGAGGCAAGCAATTTTTTTCCTGCAGAATAATAAGAATGTAATTACTGCTTATTTTTCAGTGGGACAAATAATTCTTTGGGGTGTTTTCTAATTTGTTTTTCTTTGGATTCCAGTCATTCTTATGGGTCCCATCTGTGTTTGGGACTCACTTCCCTGGGCACTTTGCATCCTCTCAGTGAGAACCAAATGAAAAGTTTGGGAGTGACTGGACATGTAGGCATTTTACATTCCTTCCTTGAAGAGAGTTTGTAAGAGCAGGATTCAGAGTTGTTACAGAGGTAACAGAAACTGAGGCATTTACACCAGGTGTTCTACAGTCTTAGGTAAAATAAATTTTATTTATTTAAAATAAACTCATTTCAATGGCATTTTCTTATTTCTCAAATTTTCCCTCTGCACTGGAGGTTTCTCACATCCAACTGATGACATTGTTTTTTGGCCAATCTGAATCACCCCAACTGTTTCATGCTCTTGCTGACGTCTCTCTCTTCTGCCAAGGCAGAGCCCTCTCTTTGCCTCCCTCTCAGTGAAGAGTCTCAAAATGCTTGAAACTCTTCAGTGGAAGAAAACAACAGGATTTGGTCAAGTAACTGTCCAGTTTCCTTCCTTGTTTCTGGTGTCAGGGACAGATTGTTAAGAACTGAGCAATGATGCCGTAGTGTGCCTTAAAGGGAACAGTGAAAACATATTTTAGGTTTAGGAAAGAACACTAAAACCTCTATGTCAAGCCTCGAAGCCTCACAGAACATATCTTTTACTCCTCATCAGTCAACAGCACTTGATACCTGCGTGTTTTCTGTATGGAATTATTATGATGGAATTATTGAAACTGGGAAAAGTGCTGGACATAGCATGGCTCGTCTTGAGCTTCCTTTATTCTGGTATGTTTGCAGTCTTGGCTAGGTATTGAACCTATTCAGAGAGTGGTTTTGTGGCTTTGACATGTGATTGGGTGATACTGCTAATTTCATATGTGCTAGAAGGGGGAGAGGGAAATAATTGGCTGCTCTGTTATTTCTTGAGGCGTTGGAAATAAAGTGTTTGACTTCTGCCTAAAATAGCTCAGACCTGGTTTCCCAAGATGCTGTTAAAACATCAAAATACCTCTGCTAAAATCAGTATTTCAGAGTGCTCACATGAAGGCAACCTGCGGGTAACCAGTTTTAAGTATATAAGGTGCAAGAAATTTCTGAAGGAAGATAAGTTTTTAGTGAAACTAAAATATCATAGTACTCCTTATTCCGAACTGTTATCAAATTCTTCTCAGTTGTGGTTTCCGTGGAAAGCTGATTTTCTCCATTCCATGCTCCAAGAAGTTTCTATTTTCATTCACCCTAAGAAAATAAACTCACTGGAAGTATATATAAACATTTGCTTCAAGCTACTCCAGTAGAATCCAATCCAACATGCACAGAAGTCTTTCCAGTGACTGCAGTCTGATCATTTCCATTCAGTCCTGTAGTGAATGACAGTTTCGTTTAGAAAGAAAAAAAGAATAAGATGAAGGTTGTGGTGAAAAATAACATTTGGAATTTGTAAAACGAACCAAGCGGAGCTGGTTTTCTGCTGTGTTACACAGGTGGGTTGTGCACTGTACTTTCAGCAGTTCATATGTGTGCAGAAATATTGATCTGTAGTGAATCCAGTGTGATCTTTCACTCCTGATGCTCATTAAATACATATCTGTGAAAATTCTTCAGAGGAATGATTTAACTTGATTCCTAGCATATTATTGCTTTCTCTGTACCAGGTACTCACTATTTTGCAAAGGCATCTGAAAAAAATCATGTACTAAAAGCAATCCTGAAGAGTCCTGGTCAGGTCTGCTGGGTTCAGAGGGCACAATTCTTCCCTCACTGGCACTGTGTAATTCAGGTCCACATGGTGTAATACTGACTTTGAATGAGGGTAATAAAAAGCCTCCTCAGCTGTGAAAGGAATGACTTTACAGGTTCTGGTCATATTTTGGTTTGTGATCATGCACCAACATGTACTGAATCAATACTTCTGGATTTCTGTGGTGTAATTCTGCAGTGATTTCAACGTGGCACCAAGAGG
Source organism: Callaeas wilsoni (assembly GCA_013398955.1). Lineage (NCBI taxonomy): Eukaryota > Metazoa > Chordata > Aves > Passeriformes > Callaeidae > Callaeas > Callaeas wilsoni. The sequence goes on from VWPU01012144.1 coordinate 113,379, forward strand.
AGCAGACTGCATCAAGGGCTGGCTTATTAGAAATACAGCAGAATCACTCACCCTCCAGCTCAGGACAGACAGATCCCACATGTCACCATGGGAGGAGACACCTCAGCCCTTATTTCACACACTTCAGCTGGAGCCTGAGCAGGACTGGGGGCTGTGACTTGTCACCTTCTGTTGGCAGGGCAGCACCCAGCTGACCCCTGGGGTGACAAGGTATTTCAGATGGGGTTGGTGTGCAGATTGTCAGTTCAGCAAAGCCCCAGGGAGTGCAAAGTACCCCAGATGGAGGACTGCTGCCATTGCTATAGACATCTGAGTTCTCCTCCTGCCTCCACATTAATCTTACAGGGCTGTTTCTCTGCATGTCATATGTTTTCATTCTGACCTTCTTTACCAGCCAGACCAAGTCCATACAAATTCCTTGTCCGGGGCAGTTTTTCTCTTGATGATGTGTTATGCAGAATGTCCTTTTCCTCTAGCCAAGCTCAGATCATATGTCAATCATAGGAAGTGAAAAAAATATGTGGTTCAACCACAAAACCAATTTCCAAGACAGAAAATCAAAAATAGAGATGTTGCAGAGTGGGATGCCAAAGTATCATTGCATCTGGAAAGAGACCACTGGGTAAATTAAATAGAATTTTTCTGTGGAGATGTTAACAAATGGGAAGGGTGTTGCAGAGCCTGCAGAAGTCTCTGTAGTCCTTGGCTTGGGTGAGTAATAGACTGGACTTTGAGTGGCTGTACAACATCCTAATTATTTATGGAAAAGGTAGCATTATGTTTTCCCAGTGACCTTTGCTCAAGTGTTGATTTTCGCTTGCTGATTGTCAGCCCTCACATAGGAGTTATTTGTGTAGAATGAAAGCACTAATGCAGAGGAAACTGGAAGTGTCTGGTGGCGTTTCCCCTTGCCCTCCTGGCTGCACATGTGGAAGAAAACAGCCCTTAACTTCAGCATTGGCTTCCAGTAATGAGCTATTGCTGTCTGCAGTGCTGATTCCTGGTGCTTGGCCCACTGTCAGGGTGATATGGCTTATATTAACCACAATGTCCTATAGCCACAGAGGTATTCAATAAATAAGCAGTCAACAACTGAAGAAGTTAATTGCTTTTATTTTGTCTGCTGACTACCAGAACTGTAAGATGCTGTTTTTCATTACCTAGCCTAGAGCATCAGGTGTGACCAAGATTACTGAGGAAGGAAAGAGTGTAGAAATGTTGGACTCCCAGTTTATAAAAGAAATACTAGAAGTTTTGGTTCAGCTGTATGCCTTTGCCGAGGGGAAAATGGGCCTGAATATTACATCGTGTTGAGATTTCCTTCCTTTTGTCCTTCCCTCTGGAGCCTTGGAGTGGGTGATTTAAAATGTTGTGCCAGCTCTGCTGTCACCCTTGTACCAGGTACCTGAAGTCTTCTGCTTGCTATTCTGGCTGAAGAGGACCCACCTGACTTAAGCTCATCTAAGGGAGCCCTCCCCACTAAACACACAATTCCACAATGCTGATTTTTTTTTCTTTAGCACTTAGTACATCTGAGAAGGAAGGGGGTGTTATTTCTCACCAAGAACACAGCTCTCAGCAGTATTGTTTTTTTCGTTGAAAGAAGCCCAGAGTAAGATGAGCACCAAGTTAAAGGAAACAATGGGAGTGTAAATGTCATTTAAACATATACATCTGCAAGCCATCCTCTCCTGAATGCTTGGAAAGTTTACTGTGTAAATATTGCTTTTTCTTACTTCTTCCCTGCTCTGCCTAGCTCTCATTGCTCTCAGCCTGGGGACATGAAGAGGGTGCAGCACACGATACCAAGCAGCACCATCAGTGCAGAGTCCTTAAAGCCCAGATATCACCCCGTGCAGAGCAGTTGAAGAGCTCTGCCGTTAAACAGGCAGGTGGAAGCCTCGGCAAGGAGCCCAACACAGGAACTAAACCATTGCAGGCATGGCCCCATTAAAGTACCTTTCAGTCTGGAAATGAGAAAAATGCCTTAGGCAGACCATTCTCAAAATAGCGTTGCAGACACAAAGCCAATATAAACATTAGATGCTCTTAAAGTGCATTTGTTTGAATCGTGGGGTTGAATTGACTCCTTCACCACTGACAGACAGTGCATATATCTCACTAGCAGCTCTCCAGAGGGTTCTCAGCTGTTTGTGTGGGGAGACAGAGACTGTTCTTCAGGGAGGTTTCTGTAGCATGGCTGTTTCTAGAAGGTAAAAGGTCAACAGCAAAGTTCTGGAAACGTAGTAAATAAATACCGTGACAGCCCTGCCCATCATCTGTGTTGACAGAATTCTCCTGAAGTTATTAGTGTTATTTATTTGTTTTTACAACAGCAGCACTAATTTATTTTTATTAGGAGCCCCAGCTGTGGTTGGGGTTCCATTGTTACAACCAGTGGAGGGGCATGTCATAACAGGCAGGTCCTCTTTGAAATATTAGTGCTTTACTCTGAGCAGCAAGGCTGTGTATGGGAGGTAAGGAGGATCCTTCTTCTTCCTACTCTACAACTGGAAAATGGTGGCATGCAAAATTTCGCAAGTTGGCCAAGGCCAAGGCCACCCACAGTCCAGAAACTGCAAGCTGGGGATTGTAAATCTGTCAGCTTTAATGAGGTGTCTGGCTGGGGAGAGTCTCATATGAGTCCAGTTTAAAAGTTAAACAGAAAAAGCCCTGCAAATGTACTATAGGCAGCACATGGTGTGCGTGGTCAGTCCTGCTGAAGGCAGTGCAGTGTGTCCCATGCACTCAGAGTGAACGTGTGTGTGCACTCTGCTCGGTCTAGGTTGAGGCAGAAAAGGGGAAGATTTGAAAAGAGAGAACAAAGTTTGCTGAAAATGCAGACCAGACAGTCCTGAAACTAAGGATTACCTCCTTGCTCAAAAATGAAGCAGCCATAACCACCTTTAGTACCACGAGTAGCATTTCTGACATGTCCCTCTAGCACTGCATTAACAATGAACACAGGCTGCTTTTTCTGGATGTGACGGGTGTTAATATTGTAAATCAGCAGAGAGTTCCTTGACTCACTCAATGAGGTGTTTCCCCTCACACCTGCAGCTGTGCAGGTGCTCACAATTACGTGGATGATGTTTCCTGACTTTCACCAAGAGGTCAAATACAAAGCGCAGTGAGATGGAAAATACTGTAGCCTGTGGTGGTAGAGGGGGCAAAAAGGAGTGAGAAGGAAAATTATTTCCATTCTGACGCAAAGAACGTTCAAAAATTCATTCGTGAACTCTTAATATTTCCTGTCCTCCCTCATTCTGTATTTTCTGAAATATGAAGACAGGATGTTCCAGATGGAATGAAGTTGCCAGGATGACAGAAGGTTGTTTGTGCAAACTGAAAACCTTAAATGTTTTCCTTTCTTGGGTTAGGACGATGGTATTCACAGGTAGCATTTGTATTGCCGTGACCCCTGAAAGCTTTAAAAGTCATGCAGATAATCACAGATTTTGCCTGCTTTAGGCACTGATCAGCCAGTTTGAGCTACTGTTTGGGAAAAAGCATCTATAGGAAAAAGTCTGTTCTCATCCAGAAAGAGGACAGAATGCTACGGAGAGGATTTGTGTTATGGAACATGCAGAAAGTCTAATTTCTTCTGTCACCTTTCATAATTTCCATTTCCTTAACGGCAGCATGAATTGATCATGTACAGGTAAAGGTTACCACACACATGATTCTAATGCTCAAAGGCTGCTAAGAGATCTGAAGGGAAAACAAGGAATTTGTCTAAGGATGACCCTGATTTTGCCAAGTGAAGTCAATGAAAAGACTTCTATCAGCTTCAGTTAAGCTTGGTTTTGAGTGCCATAATTAAACATATATTACAATTCTGCCTCCCTCTTTTACCTTACAGTGGAAATTAATCCTTTAAAACCACAAGCATTCCCTTTATTGCTCGTGCTGTTGTTGAGTGGGATAGGAGGGGCAGGCTTGGGGTTTGACTGCATCTGACAGCTGGGAAGAGACTTTAGGGCAGCCTGCAATGACTGTGCCACTCCTCTCAATTGGGCAAGGACCCCGTGAGTGACAAAACTTTTTCCACACCTTTTCAGTGCGACCAAACCTCCTAGAAGGAGGCAGAATGGCTTCAACAATTGCTTACTGTCACTGTCTGGAGGCCCTGAGGGTACGGCCCTGCCCATGAGAAGGCTGGTGAGCAGCACTGGCAGCCCAGGCCTGGGGCACACAGATTAACCTGCTCCGATGCCACCCATCAAACCTCTTGGTACAATAAATAGGGAACACATGACTTCTCCATCTCGTCTGCAAATGCTTTATTAACAGTTCACATTGCAAGGAGAGGAAGATACTCCTTTAATTAAGTGCTAAAATAGGCTACTTCAGCCCAGTCCCACGTAATTAAAAACACCTTGTTCATCGCTACAAAATTTTCCCTCAGCCATTTATGTTTGTTCTTGATTCTTTGCTGCTCTTAAATAAAAAGCTTTTTAATTTCAAATAAAGAGCATCCTAAAAATAACTTTGATTCTTGTGAATCAGAAGGCTGCCTAAAACATACCCAAATACACTTTTTTTTTGTTCCTTCTCCTTATTGCAGCTATATTAGATCAATCTGAAAGCAAATTCCCTCTAGTCACCAGTAGGACGTGGGAGATGTTTGCACCTTTCAAGGGTGGCCAGCCCTGCTCAGTTGGCCACACCTGCACTTGGTTTTGTAGCAAGGAAGGAGCTGTGCTTGTAGGGAAAGGCTGGTGTGTAAGTAGTGTGCTGATGCTGCTTTTATGGAGAGCTGTAAGCTGAGGAAAGGCTGAATTGGGAATATACTGCTCTGTGAGTGAGCTGGAGCACTTCTGAGCTTGAGGTAGAGACCTTTTTATAGGGTGATGATGTTAAACTGAGGAATACTGCCTGGATGAAAGCTGCTGCTGTGAAGGTGCTTCCTGAGGAAGAGGAAAGCGTGTGGGGAAGCAGTGAGGACTGGAGTTCAGTTGCTCTGCGCAAGGTTTCTTGATATATCAGAGCTCTTTCCCCTTGGAAAAGGGTAGACTACTGAGAGCAAGGAGTAAGAATGAAAGCAATGTGACTACAGTCCTGGTTGTCCAGTGAGTCTTCAGAGGAATGAGGCCTGGCAAGCTCTGCCTGCTGCAGCTGGAAGGCAGCAGCAGGGAGAGAAACCAAACCCTGCTGACTTGGGCTGGGTGAGGATCAGAGGTTGCTTTTTCCTCAAGAAAAAGCTCCTTTGAAAGTCTGGGGTTTTGATTAGTCCATTTGCTGTTACCTGTCTACAAATGGCTCCCAGATGACATCAACTTCACCTCCTGGAAGTGATGCAGCTTAATTAATAGGTAATTCAAAATGGTGAGTGAGTCCAAGGGGGGCCAAGACTTGTTTGGGATGATACCACAGTCTGCAATACCCTTGGCAGGGATGATGGGCACTGGATGGCCTTATTTTATGTACATGTATACAAGCAGGTGCATAAATAATCATAAATAACCCCTGCAGAGCTGCGGTGAGCCTGCCAGCCTGCTCCGAGTGGCTCTGTGTGCCCTCTCTCTGTGGCTCAGCACTGAGTGCTCCCTGCAGCTGAGCAGGAAGGAAACATGAGGCTAAGTCCTGTGATGCAGTCTGATATTTGAGCCTTTTGTTAAACTGATGGCATGTTGTTGGGGTAATGTCTGTGAAGTTAAAGCTTTTATCTGAACAAGCACTGCTGCTTTGATTCCAGTACAAGGAGGATGTTGTAAATCCCGGGATATTGCAGGTTCAGGGAAAGGGTGACATCACTTAGACATGCTTTTTAAGCAGGTTCACCAAAATCTGCAGACATTTATTGGTCCAGATGAGTTTGCAAGTGTTGAATGCCTGACCTTCATTTCTGTTGCACTTTGAAGAATTAAGACAGATGTTGGGACATGTTGTTGTTAGTGACCAGAAGGAATAGGTTGAAATCCTTTGTTCTAGGTTGTAAAACTCCATTTTTCTTTAGTTACCCTGGTTAATTAAGATATACTTAATTCCTGGAGCATTAACTGTGCATCGTCATCATCATGTGTAAAGTGATGGCCAATGGGTTGTTATTCCACAAAAATCTTTTTTTGCCTTGCAGAAGTCCCTCCTCTCTGATTATTGTGGGTTCAATCTCTGTTTGATCCCTGTATAAGCCATTCACTTAAGAGCTGGACTCAGTGATCCTTGGGAGTCCCTTCCAACTCAGGATACGTTGAGAAATCTTTGACCTGAGCAAGACTTTGGACCCCATGTTAGGAAACCTGACTGAAACAAGAAACTGGAAAAATTTGCATCATCAAATCAGTGATGGTGGTGGCTGTAGCACTGATGAACTGAGTTGCCTTCCCTGTCTCTGTGCTTGGGAAAGCACCAGAATCCTTCCCTGCCTTTCACGTACTGAGCTGAGGTTGTGTTTCCTCCACCTGATTTTTGTTGCAACTCTCTAATACATTGCTAAATTAATTTTTGGCTTCTGCTTCACAGGTGCTCTTCCCTTCATTATAAGAGTGAGGGGTGGGTGTTTGAGGAAAGCAGGAAGGGCATTTTAAAGTTATAGGATCTTCCTTCTCTTTGTTCCATTTAATTGATGTTGTCCACTGGTATTTAGTCATCCCTCCCAACCAATGGAGCTTGCAGAGTGGTGAGGAACACAGTCCAAGTATTGCTAGGAATTATGTTATGCAGTCAAATGTCTAGGACAATGGAAATTCTAGGGATGTTTTGCCTGCTCTGAGTGATTCCTGATGCAATGAATCTTTCCTTTTGAGACAGATTATGGTTTGGGCAGGACAGGGGGATAGAAATTGTTCATCCAACCCAGAACCTTTTGAAGTTATTCTGTTCCTTTGTGGATCAGCAGGGACGCAGAGCAGTGTGTACGTGGGTCCCGAAGCTGGTTTATTATTCCAAGTGTATCACTTTGTGACTTATCCTGGCCACTCTTGAACTCCAGACTTCTTGATGGACTTTATTTGGGTTTTTTTGGTTTTGCTTTTATCACAATAACGTTGTGGTCCGTTAAGATGGAGTCCCACAAACCTCTGATTGGAGCAGGAAATCATTTCTGCCTGCAAATCACTGAATTTACTTGAAGACAAAGGAGGGTTTGTCCAATAACAACATCTCAGTAAAGGTCTGGGGAGCTTCTGGTGTGGGATGTGAGCCAGGCTGTGGATGGGCTGGAGTGCAGTTTCAGGCTGTCTTCTAGCTGTTGCCTGCCTCTTCCTGTGCCTCTCCAGAGTGATGGTGCCCAAAACCTGCAGTCCATTAGGAAGTTCTGAATCCTTCACTAGAAATGTATATACACATACTGTCTCATTTTGTGCTTTTTCTAACAAATTTTTTGGCTCAAGTGACGAATGCTGAGGTAGGAACCTGTCCTTTTCCCTGTCATATCAGCTCCAGAAGCTGAGAGAGGCCTCTGCAAAGTATTTCTTTGTCAAATAATTTTCTGGAGTCTCAGCAGAACGGCAATAAGAACCAGAAATGGTGGGAAGTAGTCAATGTTATGTGCACGCTGTAATGGAGGAATAATGGTGTTTGACAGTTGCAACTTAAATGAAATGATTTTTCTAACATCATGATTTAAATTTTGTGGAATTTCTGGCCTTGGAAATGTTCAAGACTCAACTAGACATGTCCCTGAGCAGCCTGGTCTAATTACACCTGCTTTGAACTGGAGGTTGGAGTAGATGACTTCCAGAGGTCCCTTCTTACTTGAAATATTCTGTGATTTTAATAAGAGTATCCCATACCTTGGTCCCTTTCTCTCTGTGTGGTGTGTGATATATGTTACACTGTTTTGGCAGGGATTTTCTGAGTCATTGAAGTCATTTATACTGAAATAATTCTTGAAAATATTAATAAATATTATACCACACGGTATCATTTTACTGTGTGTGCTACTCTTCCTATCAGTGCTTGGCTGTATTCATGGCTGCTGTAAATCCCTTTAGCCATGTGGATAGTTAGTTGCAACACTTTAATTCAATTTCTTTTATATATTCACATCTGAACCTTGGTTTTCTTAGTACTGTGTCAAATGTGTGGTGCTTAAAAGGAGATTAATGGTTGGGGGTTATCTATTAGCTTTAAAATTCATAACAAAACCTCTCTTGAACTTGGGCTAAGGCTCCTCAGGGGCAGCCAAATAAAATTCAGTATTGCTTCTAATCTTTTCCTTATTGCTATTATGATTTAAAGATCCTCTGTCTACATGAGAACTGGGCCCTAGGATGCTTTCATTTTCAGACAGGACTCCAAAGAACTCATATAATGTTAATATCTTTCACACTGGTGAAATGTCACTGATTTTTTTATTGGCAGAGAATTTGGCCTATTCTGCGGTGTTTCAGGGTTGACAGATTGAAGATCCAACCTCTGCCAGTTGGCCGGGAGGGAACACCAAGCCTTGGATGCACATAATCTTGTGGGAACAGTCTACTTCTGGAAATCAGGAAATATTTCCTTAAACTGCTGATTACTTGGAGACTATACCGCAAGGAGGATAATTCTCTTGCCTAGATTCTGTTCCTAAACAGCTGTTTCCTGGCCGTGGCTGGACACAGGGTACTGGACTGGAAGGACCTTGGATTTAGCTCGGTCTGGTTGCTGGTATTGCTCTGGCTGGAGATGTGCCTAATCATGGTTAGCAAAGGAGGACCCAGACAAATGATACAGCTGGGGACTGAGGGAGGGTGGTTGAGGAAGAGTGATGGAGGTGGTCATCCTTGACTGTTGAAATGAGGCTTAATTGCTGCTGTTCAGCAAACACTGCTGCTGTTCAACACATGTCACAGGCTAAAATCTCCCTTGATTTTAAGGTCTTAATCATATTGGCCTGACAATCAGCAAAATGGACATATTGTGCGGACCGCAAGATGTCAACAAGACACACCCACTGTCCACATTTGGCAGCTTTTTTGAAAAGTGAAATAACAAGCGCCAGGAGAGCCAAACCAAACCTAAAATGAAGACAAAACCAGAAGGACCATCCAGATGGGTGTGTGTCTATTTGAAACAGACCTTTTTTCAACAGGTCTCATGACACACTTGTCCCAAACTGGAGTCCAAGTCATCAGGTTTATGGTAATGAATGATTCAAAGTGAGCAACTCCCTCCCCTTCTCTCAGCTCAGGTTTCTTGAGATTTCTATGGTGAGATGAAGGAAGGAAGAAATCTAAAGCTGTCTAACCTCAAACCTCTAATGCTCAATTCCATTACTGGTGATGGATAGTGTGCTGTGGGCACAGCAACTGGAAAAGATATTGATTAGGTTGATACATGCCTTAATTCAGGGTTGTCTCAGACTTATTTGGGGAGCTCAGGTCATTTTTTTAAAGGATTTAATGGAGGCTTTCAAAGCCTCAATGTGTCCCAAAATATAAGGACTAAGATGATCAGAGATCTGTCTGTATATGTTGCTGAACACTCTTTATTTACTTCTTCACCTACTGCATGACTATGAGTATGTATAGGTAGTAATTCTCTGAAACCTTCCATTTTGTGCTCTGTTACTTATGTGAAACTGATCACTTTAAATTTAACCTTGGTGTTTACTGACTATTTGAAGACACTATTGCAAACTATTCCAGACTAGAAATCAATAGTTTAGTCATCCATAACCAAAACTTGTTGCGAGATGTTGTGTGTGGAGGAGCTCTCAAGTTTTTCCTCTGTATTGAAATACTAGCTAGAACAAAAATGACTGCTGGACTTTTTTAGTGCAGTCTGACTGTTGCAACGCTTTCCCTGGCTTTCCAAATCTGCCGTGGTCAATTAAGGATCACAGCGCTTGCCATTTCGACTGAAGTTTTGTAGCTGTGGGTTATTAAAACGTGTGGGGGTTTCCTCTCTAATATATTGATGTCTTGGAAGCCACTTCTGTGTGCTCTGCACCCTCAGCCATAGAGAAGAGGGTGGGAAAGCAAAACTTTCCATCAGTTCATGACATGCGGTCAAAGTCTCATTTCAGCATGCACTAAACAGATCTTACTCTGTTTGAGTTGGTTGACATTCAGGGATGGAAATGAAATTATAAAAATCATCCCTTATTCATAAATTCACAGAATGGTTTGGACTGGAAGAGGCCTTAAAGATCATCCAGTTCCAACCCTCCTGCCTTGGGCAGGGACATCTCCCACTGGACCAGGTTGCTCCAAGCCTTGTCCAGCCTGGCCTTGAACACTTCCAGGGATGGGGCATCCACAGCTTCTCTGGGCAACCTGTGCCAGGGCCTCACCACCCTAATGATGAACCATTTCTTCCAAATATCTAATCTAAACCTACCCTTTCTCAGTTTGAAGCAGTTCCCCCTTGTCAAAAGTCCTTTTTCAGCTCTCTTGTAGCCCCTTTAAACACTGGAGGGTTTCTAAGGTCTCTCCAGAGCCTTCTCCAGACTGAACAACTCTTAACTCTCTCAGCCTGTCTTCAGAGGAGAGGCTTTTCTTTTGCCCTCCTTAACTTCAGTGGATGAGGATGTATTTCCTTAGGAAGATGCTCTGTATTTGCAGACTAGCATGTTTGCCAAGTACTGCTGTAATTAGAATAGTAAATATTTGTTTTTGATTGAAAACCCAGTAAATATTTGTGTATAACCCATATAAATGGCTAGAGGCATTTTATAGCCGAGCAGACGCAGCCTTGCACTGACCTTTCCCAAAAGTTTTCCTCTTTTTCTGAGAACTAAGTCATATAGTTAGAACCAGAAATAGCTGCTGCTCTCTTCACCTTGCAGGGAACTGAAGATCAGGGCAGTGAAAAAACACATAAATAAAAATGATCCCCAAATGTTCAGGCTTGCCTGAACTTCTGTATGGAGAGAAGTCTTGATCCAAGTCTTTGCACCTCAGGCCCGTCTTTAATTGCAGGGTTGGTTTGCACTTCACAACTTTAAAATGTTTGTTTCTTTTAAACATGGAAGGAAAGCAGCAGAGCAGAGGGGTAGTTATTTATGATGCCTTGAGAAAGGGATGCGTCTCCTTTTTCCTTAGTTTTCTTTGGGAATTATGCTTCTTTTATTATGTTTCTGATTTTCTGCTTGCTTCGCAGATATGCACTTTATCCTCTGCAGGGATCTAAAAGGGCTAGTTCTTTTCTACCTCTAGAATCATCTTGCTGGTGCTCTACAAGTATGACTGCTCTCACTTGATTTAGCTGCAGCTGTCGAGGTGCATCGGTGTGTGGTTCAGTTTTGTTCTGGATTCCTTGTGGAATCTTCACAGTGGCATCAATGATGTAGTCAAAGTGTCTTCTTGGTTCTCCTGTTTGAGCAGAAACACCGTGCTCTCCCGAAAGCCACTGAACTGATGCAGAGATGGGTTGTTAAGATGCTGAGGCAGAGTTTGTGCATTGTGACTCTGCTGCAGTCTGAGTTTAACAGCAACAATGCAGGCAATGCTTTCCCTGCTGCTGCTGGGCCTTGCAGGGGGTGTGAAGGGAAGATATCTCCTCCTGTTTGGGGAGTCTAAAAATTATAGACAAGGCTAGAGCAGAGGAGGCAGCTGGAACTGTTACAATGAGGGAGCAGTGATTGTTCAGCAATGAGATTGTGCCTGTTAATAGTGAGAGTTCATTTTTCAGTATCTGTGTGCAAGACCCTTGGTCCAAGAGAGAACATTCCACACTCGCTCTCTATCACGCTGGTTTTTCACAGGGTTACTGTTGCTCCAGGCACCTTGTGCAGGCAGACTCAGCTGTGTTCTCAGCCCTTGCTCAAAGATCACTGCTGTGATGCCTTGTAGAGGCTGCCCTGGAGCAGAGGCTGGACAGAGTGAAAGGATAAAGGGCAGGGATTTATTGAAAGGCCTTCACAGGGTACACCTTGGGCAGTGCAGGAGTCTCGCAGAGACTACACCCAGGATGGACACAGCCACACGTTTTTGGGACAGATACAAGTTCTGTCTATTTGCATATCAGAGGTTAATTGTCCAATTCCAGCTTCAGGCAGTGCAGTCCCCTTCTCTCAGTTTGCTCCCCCCCCAATTCCCTTTTGTTTCTATTTCTTGGGGCCTGAGCCAGTGAGGTGTCCTTGATTCTCAGGCCTAGAGAGGAATTGTTGTGCCTGACCAAAATGGGAAAAGCAGTTTGCTAACACTCTACGTGGAGCTCAGAGTTACACACTAAAGAATTGCAGGATTACAAATATATGAAAATATAAAAGCTAAAATCCTAAGGCATCAGCTGTTCTGGCACAACATAGCAATTTCTCCAAGAGGTTCTTAAAACATGTGAGAGTGTCTAAATGTCAGAGTGGGTAGAGTAGTAACTAGGTGACTGATAGGAAGAATAGAAACTCCATATGAGCAATAACCAGATTTGCAGCGCCCCCAGCTCAACTCTTCTCCAGGCTGTAGAGTGATTGTCTGCAGTTATCTTAGCCCAGGCATGGGGATATGGTTTGTCTCTATAAATACACCTGCCTCAGGTATTTGCAGAGGCAACCATCTCTTCTCTGCTTCCATAACATACCTGCCTTGAAAGGTTTTATTCCATGGCACTGGACTAGCAGCTTAGCAGTGCACAATTAATGACATTTGTCCGTATTTCCCCTCACTTGCTGAATGAGAGCTGTTGTTGGGTTTGGTGCTTGAAAAATACTTCCTTGGCTTAAAACTACGGCGATATCCCTCTTTCACTAATTTAGTAACAGGCCTATGGTTATTTATGTATTTATCTTTCAAAATTCACACCTAGGGGACTTATTAGGTATTTAAACCTAGCAAGAGTTTTTGTATATTCAGACCAATGACTGTCCTTGTAAAAAATTTCAAGCTCTTTGTTCAGACTTGGCTTCTTGGATCCAGCTATGTGGAGTCTTTTGTTTTTTGAATTGGAGTCTTTCAGTGTTGGTAATACAATGAAATTGTCCAACCTCTGTGTTATAGGACTTTGATTCTCCTGAAAAAAACAAAATTTTGATTTTCTGGAAAACTTCTGTTAAAGGTGTTACAAAATCACTAATCAATTTCTCGTTCTATGGATTCATCAGCCAGTTCTGAATGAAACCCAATTTCTGCAGTGTTTTTTACCATGAGGTCACTAAGGCAAAACATTTAATGTGACCTTGAAAAATAAAGGTGCTGGGCACACCTGTGGATATGATGGATACCTCAAATTATATTATATTACATGCACATCTTGCTGGCCAAGGATGCTTGAAAGGCAAAATGTATTTTTTCAAACATTTAAAAATAACTGGCTGGAAGGTGTAATGTAGCAATAAAACACCCATATTTGTGGTGAAACTCTTCCTGAAAACTGAGGGTCTGGAACCAGCCTTGAGGAAAACCCAAACACTGAGAAGTTTTAGGTACATCCATTTTATGAATGTATCCATGATGTGGACTCCATAGGTGACCAGTCTCTTCAGAAATGAAAGAATAATAAAAAAATGCAGCTGAGAGGGATGCAGTTCTTCTAGGGCATCCTCTGACTGTGAGCAGGATCAAACTGAACTATGTCTCTCCTTACAGATTTTCTTTTAACCTGTCCTTAATTCTCCTAATGGTGGATGTTCTGTCCAAGAAAAACATTCTTGTGCTTCACTACTCCTTTACTTCCAATGTTTTCCTGAATATGTGTAACTTAATCATATTTCTATTTGTTCTGACCACCATGGATTAATTCTTTCCCCTTTTTTCAGCAGCCCATTTCTCTTCTCTTTAAGCAACCCCAGTTTCTCAGTCTTTTTTGGCAGCTCATGATTTCTGAACTTCAGACCATTCCCATGACTCTTCTCTGGAATTTCTCTAAATGGTCCAAATCAGGGAGTAATTATTCAGCTGAGGTCTTGCAAAAGCTGAATGAAGTGGGCACTTCATACGCCTCACAGTTTTTACTCCTGGTTATATGTTCCAGGATAATGGTTATGGCTTTATTTATTCGAAAGCCTGGTTCTCTTAATGCAGCCAGCACTTCTGCACAGTCCTTACCTCTTCTTCTAGCCATAAATGAGTATTCCCACTTCAGTGCAAAGATATCGCACTTACTGAATTTTCTTGGCTATTGTTTTTTGCCACGTAATTCATTAAGTTAATTTGGAACTCTAGTCCTGTCCTCCAAAGCAGATTCCCTTCTAGCAGCAATGTCATCCATCTAGGTTATAATGTCTAGGCCGGAGGATCTACATAAGTTAGTGCCAGCTTAAAAGTTGGGAACTGTGGTTAAAATGCAATTTAGAAGTCCCATTTTGACTTAAATTCCTGGTCAGTCTCTACAGGAAAAGTGCACCGAGAGATCTGCATCACATTTTGAAGAGGAGAAAGCTGAGGCCCAGAGGAGCCAGCAACTTGTCCAAGGTCACGGAAGAAGGTGGCAGGGGAGCAGGGTCCGGTCCCAGCTGTGTCAACTCCCAGACCAGGGCCTCAACCACAAGCCCATCTCTCTGCCCAGCTGAGTCTTTCTGTCTGCCTCCTGGGCAGAGCCCAAGCCCTTGGTGAAAGATCAGGATACAGTGTAAGCAAAGTTGTGTTTATTTTAAAATGCGGTCCTCTGCAGGCTCTGGGATGTCGGCATGGCTGCGGAGCCGCCGGAGATGTCGGAATGCGTCATGGGGTTTGTGCTGCCTCGGTATGTGGATAAACCCTGGGACAAATACCAGTGTAGCCAAGGCAGGCTTTAGGAAGCAGGAGGCACCTCAGCTGGACTTGATTACCACTTCTGTATATCCTGTCGGCTTGGGGGAAATCTGGCAAATACGTGGTGGGAAGAGTGGATAGTAAGAATAGGAAGGAATTAGTGGTCATAGAGAGGTCAGAGTGAGTGGCACAGCTTGTTAATATTAGTCCTGAAGCCAGCTGGGCTCATAAGATACATTGGCTTTGGGAAAGGTGATGCACTGCTCCATTTGGATACCTGTCCCGTGAATTCTCTGTGTGATTTGACTGGACCAGCTTCGTAGGGATGCCAGCTGTAACATGTGCCTTGGGAGCAGAGAGGCGATTATGCCCCGCTTTGTTTTTTGGCTAGTTATCACAGGAAGTGTATGCCTACTTCTCTGGTTTCTTGCAAACATTGTTGGAGTACTGGGCCCTAGAAACGTGAAGCAGATGTGGGTGAAGGGTAGAGTTTCTGACTAAGATAGGCTAGTTCTGTTGTTGTGAATGTATCGTAGAGGAAAAAAGGGACGTCTAATTCAAAAAACATACTTGGATATAAATCCAGAAAAAGAAGGCCATCTTTAAGAAGAAATGTCTAGTAGTTAAGTGATTTGCAGAAAAGATCCTTTTCTAGTCCACTTCATCTTGGATCAGACACTTCTAGTCACCCAATTCTGTACAGTGCCAGGGTTAAACCTGTGCTGCATGAGCCATGAGTAATACTGGAATGTTCAAAATGGTAGGAATGAGAGGTAAAGTTGTTTGTGGGATGCTTGGGAAAGCTATCTGTGTTCTAAGAACCTCTGACTAGGAGAAAGAAAGAAGGGGTTAATGCAACTTGTAGGGAGACAGGAAATGTCCCAGCTGGAACTGATTAAATCTTCTGTGTAGCCTAAGCTGCTCAGATGGGAGACACATGGCAGAGCGAGATGTGTTGCTTACCTCCAAAGGATGTCTTATCACTAAGTGGGCCTTGAGCATTGGTTGGAAGTCTCCCTCCATACTTAGGACGGATCTCCTGGGCTATCAGCAGAATGTCAAACCGCATTTTTAACCTTTTCCACACGAAAGCTTCACATGCCCAAGAAGAGGCACGTGAAATAAAAGCTGCATGTTTTTCTGCATCTGGCCACCAAGCCTTTGGAGAGGTTTTAGAGCTGTCTGATGCCTCACTGTCCCTGCCCATTCACCTCTGTCTCTAGGCAGAACAGTGACAAAAAGTGTGAGGCAACCTGGACTGTTCAGAGATGGGAGAAGGACTGGGACAGCCCTGCTGTCAAACTGAGTCTTAGAACTTGACAACTGTCAGGGCAGTGTTAATTGTGGCTGTATCTAATTAGCAGGGCCTGTGACCTCTGCACGAAGTCCTAGTTCCTGAGCAGTTTTAATTTGTACGAGTTTCCTCCAAGTCATTACAGCACATCTGTGTTTCTTCTAAACCAACTTCAGCCACGGGCTTAATCCTGTGTCCAGCAGGGATTAGTACCAGAGTCTGTGTGGAGCCCTTCCTTGCAAAGAGCTGTGGGACAAACCATCTCCAGACTCCTTATTTGTGGCTATTTTAATTTTAAGAAAAGTACTTTTTACAGAACACATACTTAATTTAAAAAAAAAATCATTTTTAAAAATCAGTTTTACTGTTCTTGCATATCTCACTGCCGAGGCAGGAGTTTCTAGAAACATTCCACACCAGGCACCTGCTTGGCTAATTTTCTCCATCTTTACAAGGTGTCTCACAATCTCTGTCAGATCCTGGAGTTTTTCCTTGAGCTCTGTCTGGAGCAGCTGGGGTGCATCAAGGCCCTTGCACTAAGGCAAGGCTTTGATGTTGCTCCAGTGATACTGTTGATAACACCTGATTGTTTTCCATCTAGATCTTCTCAGAAATTGATCTTGACCGAACACATGTTAGGCCCTGTAAAACTAGACAAAAGCTCCTCCAGTGGGGCTAAAACAGCAGTTGCACAGCTTTGGGTTTGTTTTCTTTAATAAACTGTTTTTCCTTTTTTCTCTCTTTCACTGGGGGCTGGGAGAAGCAGCAGATGTGGGGAGAGACAGCTCATGCTGGGAAGGGAACCGATCACGTTCCTGCTGGTTAGAACGGCAATAAAGAGAGGAGTTTTTGCCTTTGAGTAGGAGCTCTGGTTTTACGGTGAGAAAACTGCAGCTGAGCAATGTTCAGTGGCCTGGCCAGGTTCAGTTCCAGTACTTTTGCAGTTAAAGGGCTCTTTTACCAACCTGTTTCCTTGTTCCTCAAAGAGCTGTCTCCCTAATGATTCAGACTTTGTGCCAGACCCTGGAGATATGGGAAGGGAATGAAGATTTCCGTTTTGAGCACGTGCCCTGAAGTTCTGACACTGCATGGATTTGAGCAGGTACAGGTTTTCCTGAGTTCTGGGAAACAAAACAGGACACCTCTTCTTGCCAAAGGAAGGTGGGCATTTGTTCCTTAGCTTTAATAACTGCAATAGCCAGAGGCTGTTGTTCCAGCTTCTATCAGTGCTGAATCTGACCTTGGAGTAAAATCTGCCTGTGTAGCACCAGCTGAAGTCAAATTGCTGAATCTTTCTGTCTTTTTTATTTTGCTCTTTACCTTGAGAGCATTTTTGAGGTGACAACATTTACACAGCAATAACCATGGAATTTCAGAGTCACTTCTCCAGAATGAAACCCACATACCTTCGGTTTGAGGGTCTGCTCTTATATATGTGCTAGTCTCTGTTTCCTTTATCCTTCATGTTGGAGGAGAGGAAGAGGTCACTTGCAGGGGGATTTGATGGGGAGAAGGGTGCCAAGCCTGCTCCAGACAAGGGAAATGATTTAGTCATTCCCATAAGGTCTGTGAGAGAGTGGATGTCTTGCTACCAAACCCCAAGGGAGGATGAAATTCTCTCCTGAGCAGAAGGTGAGCATGGAGACCATTTGCCACTAAAAAGGGCTGGGTTGAGACAGAAGTGATCCCTAGGCCCTGCTGCCAAAGGCTGGATGATTCCTATGGAATGGTACTACTCAGGATAATTAGAGGTGGCAGTGCTGGTCCTAGCTGGCTTTCATCTCCCCAGGCAGTTCAGGACATGCACAGCCTCAAACCCTGCAGAAGTTCCATTGACTCGATCCGGCGCTGCCGAAACCAACAGCAAAGCTCCCATCTTGACTTTCATTACAACAGGAGCAACATCTGCAGCAGCCCCCTGGGATGTGAACTGCAGTGAAGGATGCATGAGTGGGAATTTCTCCTGCATTTGTGAAATGCAAATACCTGCACTGTAGTGTGAGGCTAGTGTTACAGTTTTTTGAATTCTGACCAGAAATTCACATTAGTTTTGAAATGCGTGGGAACATTGCTGGCAGCACAGGGAGAGTGTCCTGCTCTGTTAATTTTTTAGCATGCAGTAAAGCCTGAAGACATGACTCCAGCTTTTTTCCCCTGGTGGAGTTTGCCTCGGCTTGGTGACTGGACCACTTATTCTTCTCTACCCTGTGAGTTTTATCTGGATTCCAGCACTCTGGCAAATGCATCTTAAATATTTAGGGCCCTTGAAGTTTTTCTTAGATTTAAGTGTGGTGACACAAATTATGTAAAAGCTTTTGCTACATAATTATTCGAGCCTTAACATCTTTAAGTGTTTTCTGATGTTCTGCAGCTCGATACGAGACTTGCTTTTTTTCCATGATCTGTTTTTGTGGAGATCTTGACATCCTCTGCTTGCTTGATGAAACAAATCTGGAGGCAAAAATGAATCTTTACAGAAAACATCTTTGGTTCCCTTAATGACGATGACTTAAATACCACTGATAATTAGATTCTAAGTGACTCAGAGCAGATTTTCAAAAGAGCAGCGGCCTAATGATTGAATGGCTGTTCCTATTGAAATTATTTTCAAAAATGTGCTGGTTGGTAAGAGATGGTGAGAAAGAACCTGAAACTTTTAAAATAGATTTTGGGACTTGGTCAAGGATGAGCATGTACCCAAAATACCGTTGATGTAGCAATGCCTTTGCAGCAGTACTCTGATGAGTAACACAAGCTGGGACTGCAACCTGGCTGTGAGTAGGTGAAACTGAAGGTGGTGTGAGCCCTGGTCAACCAGATCAAGGAGGGAAGAACTGAACTACTGGGTAATTTTAATTCCCTGCCCCAGTTCTCTCTCCTCTGCTGCAGCAGCATTTTATTAAGAAATACTTGCTGCTGAAACCAGATGAGACTGTAAACCCTCATGGGAGGACAAGAAGGAAAATAATTCCATTTTGACTTCTCGCATGCTATTAGTGCCACACAATGGGAGGGAGTGGGTGAGACTCAGTATAGCTTTACCTAATGCTGTGGGTCGTGTAACTGAGGTACTCAGTGGCCTGGCCAACTCTAATGGGAAGAAAAATATTATGAAATTCTTAGCTCATCTTACCCCCCAGTTGAGAATAAAGTCCCTTTCTTTACAGATGAGCAAACCCCAGTCCAAAACAGGGAATGCATTTCTGCATAAATGTGGCTTAATGGATAAGAGAATGTAACATTTTATGTGTGAATCAGCATTCTGGCTCCCAAAAGGTTATTCAGCTAGTCTAAAATATAATATGCTTGGAACAATGACAGCACCCCTTCTGTTATATTGTAGATACTTTTGCCGTATTTTGTTAGGGATCAGTGAAAAATGAAACATTACTCCTTAATCCCTGAAGAGCCGTCTAACAGAGCAGTTGAAATTCACAAGGAATAGCTATGAAAGAAGAAAATAATGAACTGGCTGTTTAGTCCAACAGAAAGTTTTAGGTGGCAACTCCTGTTTTGCTATGAATAGCAATTTCTCTGTAGACATTTTATTTTGTGTTGATCGAGGGCAGTAAAGCAGCAAAATTTTGTACATGGCCTGAAGTCAAACTGATGGTTAGTTGTGTACATAAACAGAAAAGGTTTGCTTTCTACCTCTGCCCTCGTAAATCATGAAGTGTTTGCATTGAGAAGATGAGCCCTAGTGCATGGAAGCAGAAGAGCTGTATTTCTGGAGGCCATCCCATCAGAAGGGAAAGGCATCATCAGTGTAGGGATCACAGACACCTCTTGCACTTTTCTTTTGGCTTCGTTGGCAAGGAGCTAAGCAGATACCACTGGGCTGTTGTGCCCGCGTAGCACCTGGGGAGAAAGGTTCAAACCTGCATAAAGCAATCCCAACAGTTCCTGCTGGGATTTATCTTGGGAATTGGCATGTCTGCTTCTCCATGGGGCTCTGAAAATTGTACCCTTACCAGTGAAGAAGGCAAAAAGGCTTCTTTCAAAAACTGCTGAGATCTGCAGTGCACCCTGAGGTATTCACAGAGGCAGGACTTGAGGATGGGTTGCATTTCAGGAATACATTAGAAACATAAGATCCAGTGATTTATTTCTCCCCAGTCCTCCAGCAGTAGCATTCCTAAATCACTTCTGTGCTTAAAATTCTTATCATTAGCCTAGATGTGGGATTGTTTTAAGGCACTGCTGTGCTTTTCGCTGCTTCCACAGTTATCAGACCTTGGGACAGAGGAGGATGTGGACATTAAATGCTGGCTCGTTGTTCCTCTGGGGAGAAGCTAAGGGCTACTCAGAGCCACTGCTAGTGCAGATCAGTGTGCAGAGGAGCTGTCACCAGCTTAATAAATTGACTAATGCTGCCTCGCTTTTGGCTTGGGAGGACTGGGATCTGGAGAATCATGCGTCCAGACTGTGCCTAAAAGTTAATTTTGAGCCTGGGCCAGATAGTTAACATTCAAGAAGCGATACCTTACTCACAAACTAAGAGTCTCACATGCTGCTCTGCCACTTTTTTACTAATATTGTGGGTCTCATTAAAAGGTAAACCAGTATCAACCCGTGCTATTGACTTGACTGTGGTGTACCCTAAATTTAGAGCAGATGCAACAGTATGGTATTTGTACTGTATGCTGGCCAATGTTTACTTTTAATGATGCCATCTGTGCTTCAGTGTTGCTCTCTTGCAAATGCTTTTAAAATGGGTAAAAGAAATTCAAAGTAGGGAACTGATAGTTAAAAATTAGTTGTAATGTAGTTGACATACTGGCTATATTACCAAAGTGTGTGCAGAGTTGTTTAACTCAAGACAAGAAACTGTGGAGAGTTAACTCTGGCAAACAGGTAACAAAAATAAGTAATCAACAGTAGGTTTTTGCTTTTAAACAGAAAAGGAAAACCACAAAACCTTCCTGTCCCAAATGGCATTAAAAAATCATTGCAAAACAATCAATCACAAAAAGGGAGTGCTTGGAAAGGACTCTAGGCAGCTCAGAGGGGAGAGAGAGCTCCACGTTTCAGACCCCAGTATGTAAAGACTGATCCTCTAGCTGAATGCATCCTTTAAGGAATCATCCTCTCAGTCAAGCAGCATCTGTCAGTCTGGGGATGGTGCTGCTGTTTTAGCAAAGCATTGCTTGAACACTGGAGGGCAGATGGACCTTGCAGCTCTAGGATTTGGGGCAAGCAGCTCTGAAGACGCTAAAGGATTGCTTCCATGTAATACCTCTGGGGAAAATAATGCTCTCATATTCCCCCATGTCACCCTGGATGTTACTCTGAGTCCATTCTCTCCTTGGCTGCCTTGAGACAGTGGCCAGCAGGTGAAAAGCTGCTGGTGCCTCTTCCAGTTCCCACGACACAAAGTTTGTCTGTCCAGGGCACTAATTGTTGTCGTGATAATTACTCAGTGAATCTCCTGCTGAACTTTATGTATGATGTTGATTTATATCCTGCAGTCTTTTAATACTTTGATCCAAAGCTATAGACTGATTTGGAAATGTGAGTTTGTGTATAGTATCATGCAAGTGTAAGCTCTTTTGGCTTTGGAATTATCCAGCCTTGATTAAAATATCATGACTTTTCAGATGGATAGTAAGTAAGCAAACTGACCATTTTAGAAAAAGAAAGAACTCTAAAGAGGAAACATCTCCAGAGGCTTCTCCAGCTGCCTGTTAAAACTTTCAATGGTCCATAGAAACTGCAAATAATACTTGTGACTGATACTTTTTGCAGGCACTGAAGGCATCCCATGAGCTGCGTTCCAGAAGGGAGAATGTTACACTGACAAGATCCTGATACAAATACAGAGTTGCAGTGGGCCAGCACTGGACAATTCTTCAGCTTTTTGTGCTTTTTCTTGGCTTTATAGGTGGTCTAGATCTACACTTAATGCGAGCAGTTATGATACTGTGTCTCATAGATCTTGACATAGGTGGGAAGACCAAAGAAAAAAGATTCTAATGCTTGCCAGCAAATTAGAAATGTATAAACAACTTATCATTGGAAAACAGACATGTACTAAAGAGTACATTAGATTAAGGGCTGTAAAATGCTAATCAGAAGTCTGGTCAGGTATGTTCTCAGCTGGTTAACTAGAAATATGCTTTTAGGTTGCTTTCATTAGTTTGCTAAATGGAGTGCATAACCGTAAGTTTTGAAACTGGGAAAAGAAAGAATATAATCCTTCTTTCTGCAAATAATACTTCTCAGATCTGCTGTGCTCTACTAGACCTGCTTTTAAATGGAATAGAAGGATGTTGCACCTTGCACAAGCAAACTCTTTAGTGGCACATGTTACACAGAAAAAAAAGTGTGATCTGCAAGGGTATTGGATCATTGCCACAAAGTCTCACTGTTGAGATGATATTCATGTAACAGCAAATTCCCTTGCTGTGTTTCCAAGATGAATTGCTTTGGCATGGCTGGTGTGCTCCTATGCAAAGAATTATTGAAGTGTCACTATTCTACTCTTAGCAGTTTTTTCTTAAGAGATTTTCATCTCCTGTTCTTATTTATAAGGAGACTCTCTGAAAACCCAGAATTAAACATCCTTTTACTTCTTACTACTCTCTTCTAATATTGACCTATTTGTTGTGCCAATGGTTTTGTTGATCCTGCACACGGGGAGGTTAAATGACTCACTGTGGTCCCTTCCAACCTTACCCATTCTGTGCAATGCTTGAATCCCCATGTGGAACAATGTGTAATCCTCAGCACCTGCCTAAAGCTCACTTAAAATGTTCTTGAGATGGAGGTAGCCTGACAAGCTTTGACCCTGTGAAATGTCAGATTGTACTGTGCTCTGCTAGGAAATGGAAAAAAGTGGAATTGATAAACTTTAGAGGGGATATGGGATACCACCACTGGGTGAGCATTTCTGTTGCCTGATCTCCTGTTAGTGGTGAAAGAAAAGCTGCTGCTTGAACAGCAGTGTACAGGAGGTCAGCAGCTCCCATGTAGCTACTGCTGCTAGGCTCAGTGCTGCTGAACACTCGCTGATAGGGAAAAGTGAACTTGAGAAAACCCCTGGCTCCTTTCCTGAGAATTTAGACAACCAAGTCGCTGCACCCTTGCTCAAGGCTGCCTGTGCACCAGGTGAAATGGGCGAAAAACCATTTCTTCAAGTTACTGCCAAGAAACTACACTTTGCGTGGCTCCCTGCCTCTTTCTGGATCAGAAAAATGTGAACTAGATTTGATTAAACTTTGCTGGTGATCATGAAGTGTCTTGTTAGATTCAGTGGGCAATGAGACTGATGGGAATTTTCCTCTGAGAGGGGCCTGAGGCTCTGAAAACCAAGGGACTCTTGGCAGGACATCCAGTGCATGGATTCACAGGCTTTTGTATTTCTTAAAAGCTAATGAAAGAAATGAGCCTAGAAACAGCCTCAAGGACCCTGTCACTTAGCTGGATTTGATTTGCCAGACAATAAAGTGAGAAGTGTTGACCCTGGGTCTATATGTAAGGAAGGACGTTTAGTGGAGTGAGGGGACAAAGAGGGCTCAGCCCAGGTGATTTGGCTCTGGGCAGGCCTCGGGATGCTGGAGGTTGTATGCAAATACACTGCTGGTGGCCATCGGGGATGGAGCAATGAGTGTGCTTCCCATTAGTGTCTGTTGTTACACAAGAACACAAATTACTCCTTTGACAAATGACATGGCTCCCCTGCCAACGACAAATTCTGTTCTATGTCAAAACTGAGACATTATGCATTTTTTTTTTCTCATATGTAAAAAATTATAATTCCTGATTTTTCTTCACACCACAGTCATTTCTAGCCCTGGCTTTTGACATGGAAGACCCTGTAGGACTGGCCAGCTAAAACAAGACTTTATTTATATGGGGCTCTTGTTTCTCTTTGGCTCTTTTGAGGAGATCGTGATGGCCCAACGAAAGTTTTTTCCCAAGGTTTGTGCAGTCCAGTCTATCATCCATGATCTGAACAGAATGAATAGCAAGGTGAGGTAAATCACCTCTGATACCAAGTTCTCCAGGCAGTCACAAGTGAAGCTGTCAGCTTATAAAGGTGCAGAAAGATCTCATGACAGTGACTGATAAAGTGATGTTAAATATAAATAAGTTCTCTTCTACTCACTGCTATCCTCCAGCCTATTCCAAACAGATCTTTTTCCTTCCCACAGGAGCTGGTTCTGAAGAAAAGACGTTGATAAAGTCTTTAGCATCTATAGCATCCAATTCCCTTTGGTCTTACAGCAAATTTTCCTAGATCCTGCTCTTTTACTAGAGAGTGAGAAGGCCTTTCCAGGCTGGAATCTGGCAGCAAAACGTCCACCAGCACACTAACATCAAGTGTTATCAGCTGCCCTATCAGTCAGGTCATGTGCCTTCCCACAGGCTTTAAGGGCTGGTATTTGCTGTGGCTTGAAATGCAATTTTTGGGGAGCTGTGGTTGGTATCTCAGTACCATCACCTTGTGGGTGTTGCTGAGGCCGGTGTCAGGATGGAAAAGGTGGGGTCAGCCATAATTCGCCGTTTTCCAGAGGTTAATGCTTGCGTTGGAAAGGGGAGGAGATGGGAGTGTTTGGCAGCACTGCTGGTTTTGATGATGTGCTGCCTGTCCTGCCTCCACTGCCTGCTGGAGTCTGGGCAAATGCGTGTTTCTGTGTGCAGCTCAGGGGCTGCTGTGTGGCAAAAGGGAGCTCCCAAGGCCTGAAACATGAGCCATGGTGGTGTGCTCCTTCGTGTGCAGCCTAACCTTGGTGTGAATTGTACGTGCAATGTTGTGTCTTGTTTTGGTTTTCTGCCTTCCTCAGTTGGTGCCAGGATGTTCAGGATGTTGAAGTAGCATCAAATGTATTTTTTGGTGCTAGAGCCGTGTCTCGCTGCAGATTCTGCTAATGTCACTTTCTCTCGCTGATTGCTGTTGAGACTTCTGACCAGCTGCTGATAGACACAAATCTCTGCATGATTTGTTACAATGGCTGGACTTAATTCAGAGCAGAAATAGATCTCAAAGAATTGTTGTTTCCCCTTGTTCCTAGTAAAGCGTGTGTGGAGCTTCAAATGCCCACGAGCACGTATGGCTGCTCAGCGAACAACATCCTGCTCGGATCCATCCTCCTCGCTATTGATCCCAAATTCTGTGGCTGCTGCTACTGTGGTATGTTTCCTCCCCGCTCCACCCACTCCAGGCTGCTGCTGGTGGTCTCCAGCTCCATCCTTTCTTCATCAAAGACTGAAATGTCCATGTTGCAGATGGTGTTAATAATAACAATTGTGTCTCCAACAGTGCTAGTGGCCATGGGCTTCCTTTCATCCAGCTCAAATGTTTGAAATCCTCTTCTAGCACCGACCACCCCTTTTTCAGGCAGCTCGGTGGGGTGGTTTTGGCTTCTGGCAGGAATACCAGCAGGCTTGGTGATGATGAAACAGAATCTTGATTGCAGTACCCGGCTGGTTCCCTCTTCTCACTCCCTCCTTGCTGCAAGCTGTGGAGCAAGATAGCAGCTGAGGCAAGGCCTTGAACCGTGGGTTCAGGAGCAGCCTATTGACCATGTTTGCCCATCCAATGTGAGCTCAGAAAAGTTTCCTTTGAAAAAGGAATGTATTTCTAGGCTTTTTACGTGCTACAGGGAAACCCCTGAAAATGAATGGAAACTTGAAAAATGCAGCCTCTTTCAAGTGAAGGTCACATCTTGATTTAGGAGCAAACTTCCATTTTCATCCACTTTTACTGTTCTTCTGTTTCTCTGACCTTTTCAATCTCTCTGAAACACATCCTTTCTTTTTCCAGTGTGTGAGAGTAAGACTGGAAGGATGGGAAAAATTGCTGGCTCTTTCAGGAACAGCAGCAGGTTTTGAAAGGATAAAACTGCTGCCATAAAAAAGGTCAATACAGCCTTCAAATCTCTGAATATTCCAGCTAAATCAATAAATGTGACATTCCTCTGGTTTGTGTCTGACTCAGTGTGCAGCACTATGAGACCTTCCTTTGGGCAACGTTTTCAGCCTCCTGAGCCATTATGGGAAAACATGAGATAGTTCTTGGAGTTGTCTCATAGAAAACTGGGCCAGGAGTCAGCTGATCAAGATCTTAATTTAGGCTTTTCCTCTGCTCTGCTTTGTGTTCATATGGATAATTTTCTTTCTATTCTTTTCCTCACCTCCTGAATCATGTCTGGTTTCATAGTCTCTGATCTACTCTGATTTACGTTTTTGGGCTGCTGTGGTGGATGCAGCCAGCTGGCCAGGATATGCAGTTTTTCAGGTGGTACCAAGGTCATATCACCGACCAAATAAGAATAATTTAAAAGTACAATGCCCAAACCATACTGGGGAAAAAAAAATCCCCCAAAAGCCAGCCAAACAAACCCTGTCATAGTCTGATTTTCACAATATCATGTCCCTGGTGAAGATTTTATGGGACTTATTTATGTCATATTGGAGAGGGGAGATTTATGATAATTAGGTAAGAGAAATACTATTTGACTATTTCTGCAGACTTGGAAACTGCTGAAAGTTAAGCATGGAACGTCCCAGCTTTAAGGAGGACTTGGATTTAAAAACATATTCAGAAAGATGCCCCCTTTATTTTGTTTAATCTGGGCACTGCATTGCATTAAATGTGTGTTTTCTTAGTGACCTTTTTTTAATTGGAAAATAGGCTTCAAATGAGGAGATGTCTTGTGAATGTTGGTGGTGGATGCCAACCTCAGTTTGAAATAATTGGAAATTGAGAAAGAATGGGTTGTCTGTTTTGAACCACAAACTATATAGAGGAAAAGTAGTAATAATGTATTCAGTATTCATTGCTGACCCCAAAACTTCATACAATCAGTAAATATTCTGGTTAAGGTCATTTTTACAGTGAGTTGAGTCAAGAAAAGTCTCCTAGGAGGGGAGGTGGCATAAGGCAGAACACACAGGTCATGATGGGTTAAAACAAAGCGTTCAGGAGCATTCAAAGCAATTCTTTTCTTGTTTGATGTGTGCTGGGATGCTCCTTGCAATCCATGATGTCATTCCCCAGTAAGCTGGGAGGTGAGGGAGAGGTTGGATAGAGTCACAGAGATGGAGAGATGCCCGTGTAAGTATTGGTGCATACAAAGCTCTTATGCAGGCCTTGTGCTTACCTGGCTTGCAAAGCCCTTGCAATCTCCCTGAGCTTATAGTTTTGTTCTTTTGCCTAAAATCCTCCCATCCAGCACACAAGGCTTGAGCCAACAGGCCAAAACACCAGGCAGTGGGAGGAATGGAGTTTTCTTGACCGAGGATTTGAACCCTGTCTCTTTAGGGAGGAAGATTGGGTGCTAAACTGCTGTCCCTCCACGGGAGTTTCACTGGAGCTGGGAATTTCCGTGCTCCGGAGTACCAGGCTTCATGGGATTCCAGACTCATCTGTTACAAAAAGCAAATGACCCTGATTTTAATTTCCTCCAAGCCTTCCCCATGTTGCTCGAAAGCCTTTATTCCAGCCAACTGAACAACAGTTCAATCCCACCCTTCTCCCTCAACCACTGCTTCAGTCTCTGGAAACTCTTGTCTATTGTATTAGATACAAGGGTCCATTCCATATCTTGAACCAAGTCTTGTTACTCCTGGCGTTTCTGGCAGAAGGAATTCTGGATTGATGTGTGAAGGCTTGCCCAAATTTTGCTGCTACTGATGAAGGGACGCCCCAAGAGCAGCATTGTGAGCAAAGATTTCACAGCAAGGATGTGCAGTTTCCAGAGCCAGATGGCAGAGATTGCTCATCTCTGCAGGGTTTGCCTGGGCGACAAAATAATGGAGGCATTCCTGTTGACTCCCTTGGATACAAAGATTTAATAGATGAAATAGTGCTGTTTCTCAGAGTGCTCCCCCATCTTTTTGTCAGCATTGGTTTTGCGCCTGTTCTCTTTTACGGGGTTTTTTAAATGGTTTTTGTGGTCCTCAAAAATCCTTTATTCTGGCTCTTCCCATTATCCGCTACTGTTAGTTTAGTCTATGTGAGTCAAGAAAGGGGCTACGCTTTAACTGAGCAATGTTCCCATTTCCTTCACAGCTTGCCCCAAAGTATACCGGGACATGAACATCTCCTTTCCCAAATGACTGTCTGGGTCTTTCCTCCCCTTTCTTTGGGAATCCTAACACTAGGCACCTCGATCAATCCCTTTTTAATCAGCCTCAAACCCCATCAGTTCTATTGGAAATGGCTTTTGCATGAAGACATTACAGTGACAGGGTGGGCATCTACTTAGACCTTTATTTTATTCTGTCTTGCAAAATCTCTGATAACTGGAAAATGGAGAATCTCTGACTCCATTGTGAATCTGTGGAGAATCTCTGACTCCATTGTGAAACTGCATAAATTCAGAACTTAATGAATTGTAATTAGCGGCATCATAATGGGCTCCATATGTTAGTAAGTCATTTAGGAAGAAATACAGTTGTCTGCCATTCTGCACAGCACTGACAAATTAGGATTCAAACCATACAAGCCTCTGTCTTTCACAGATCTCTTATACAATGTGTTTGTCAAGAATGTACTCGTATGAAATGATGTACAAAGCAGAACGCATGGAACTATCCGCTCTTGTTTCCATGCTGCCTCTTGTATGCGAGGGAATCGAGGATGTGCATTCCTGGCTCTGTGTTGCAGGAGGTTCCAACCATCTTGAGGCTTGGATAAAGGAGTGCTCAGGCTATAGGTTACCTTCTATATTTCAGTACATCCTGCACTTGGAAAATAACTGCTTCCCAGGGAGAGAGGTATTGTCTAATAGATCTGGTTGTCATGCCTGAAGGTGCTGTATAAATGACAAAAAGACATATGTTTGTATAATCTTCATTACTTTTAACACGGCTCAATATAATTTCACAAAATGTTTCATTTATTTTTATTTCAAAGATTGTGACAGTTAGGATTTTGAAGTACAAGTTGCCATCTGCAATCAATTTATGATCTCTCCCTAGTGCAATTGTGGAAAAAAAAAAAGAAGAGGGGGAAAAAAAGAGAATTATTTGGAGTAAAAAGCATTGAAAAACAAGTAGAGTGGAGTAATAGCACATCTGTTTTCATAAGAAATCATGGAACCTGGACTTTTTTCAGTGTGGTATTTTACTACCACATGGCTTTAATCCTACATCTGGGCCTGTTGTTTTATGAAATATTTCCCACAGATGATGTCAATTATAATTTTTGTCCCGCTCGTCAATTTACGGACTTTTGGAATAAGACAAAATGAAACAACCAGAAAAAGAACAACTTATGTGGTCTACTCTCTGACAAAATTATAGCTGTGTGATACACTTCTAAAAATCAATAACTCTGTTAATGATTAGCAGAAAACATTGCTTAGTTTATGAGCAGAGATGTGGCCCACACTCGCCAGATGTTTGGCTCTAAGTTGCATTCTTGTTTGCTGTGTATTTACCAGCAGATGTTCAGCAGTTTATTTAATACCTCTTGTATGAGCCAGTAGTAGGTCTAAGTCTGTGTGACATTTATAAGCCATCTGCCAGCAATACAGGTGGAATGCTTTTATGATTTCTCTCCTTTTTCCAGTGATGATCTATCAGTGAAATCGTAGATGAGCCTTTATGGATTTATATAGCTATTAGGACATAGAATCCTTATCTTTGTAGGAAGACCCTAAAATGCATTCCTCAGCAGATGCCTTTTCAGCTAGTCTTTAATTATTATTTCACAGAATCACAGAATGAACTAGGTTGGAAAACACCTTTAAGATCATTTTTATATTTAACTTGCAGTACGATATGAAAGATCTGATGAAACTTTCCTCCTCAGAGATACTCGAGCTCTTTTTAAATTTAGCCCCTCATTCAGGTATGAATGTTCTGAAGGATTATGCTCGTTGGAGTTGAAATCTTTTTTGAATTGGCCTTTGAAAGCAAAGTAAAGATCCAGCTTGTGTTCCCAGCTTTCCCAGAGGTGAGGCGTATTTGAGTTTAGGGTTTACAATGAACTAGACTCAAATTGTTTCAGTGCAAGGGCATGCACAAATTCCAGTGCTGGTTTTAGTTGGAAATGCTCACGGGGTCTGATCCAAATCCTATTGAAGCGAAAGACTCTTGCTGACCTCAGTGGGCTTTGGATCAGGTCCATGGAAAAATGTTTCTATGAAAAGAATGCATTTACTGTGGCCCTGATTCAGCAAGGTATTTGAGCATGCACACAGTGTTTCTGCATGTGCACGGTCCTGTTGGCACACACGTGCTTATTGTTATCAAAGGCTTGCGTTGCTCCCTGAACGGCCATCGAGAACCTCCGCTGTGTCCAACTTGGGTTAAGATTCTTTTCCCTGAGGAGCAGAGGTCAAGAGGTTTAGTCCCCAAGCTCTGCAGAGCTTTGGAAATCTGCTCTCTGTAAGGGAAATCCATGCAAAATCTTGTATTCCTGCCTCAAGGCTATCCTGACTGGTTCTCCAGAAGCCTAGCTGGAGTGGTTAATAGGATATTTTCTTGCTTTTAAGGGCATATTGGACCAGATTGTACTTCAAGAAATCCCCTGGGAGAGATGGTCAAAGAAGTACAGCTAGGCAACTGCAGATACGAAAGATAACCGAGGCTAAAGCCACCAATAAACTGCAGAATCCTACCACAAATTATATCAGCACATGAATTTAATTTCTAGATTGTTCATTAATATCATTTGGATATGTACATGCTCCTCCCGAGTGTTTGCCACAGTATCTAAACTGGTACATAAGGAACTACTTTGGTAGTGAGTTAAAAAAAATGTTTATTGCTCTATTAGAGGAGGAAATATCAGAAGTAGAGGAGTAATGTGGGCAACAGGCAGAAACAGAGTAGCCATTCCAAAGTATATGGTAATTGGAACAGTCAGTGAAGTTATCACTGGCTCGTGCATGTTCTGGCTGCGGGAGGTGTTGCAGTGTTGTCTGGACTTGGTTCCTTTCCTTGTCTTTACCCCCTTTGTGCCAGCCTTACTCAACCCTAAATCAGTCTGGTTGGAAATTCAAGCATTCCTTTTCAATAAATAGTCCAAGGTTAGTGGAAACCACCTGCTGGAGGTGGGAAGAGTGTGATCTATGAGAATAATGCTGAGATATTTCTTTACTTGTTCTAGTTGAAGGTGTCAGCTGTGTCAGTTAATTAGTTTCCACTATAGTGAACATACAAACTTTATGAAGTTTCCAGCCTCTGGTCTCAGCTCAGTTCTATGACAAGTGTGACCTCTGAATGTATATAAGGGTTTGTAGCAGCAGTGCTTTTGTCTCTCTGTGCTGCAGCAAGGCTTGCAAGAGAGCCTGCTTGTGTTCCTTCAAGAGAAAGGATTCACTGCACTGATTTGCAGGGAGACCCTCAAAAA
This sequence comes from Callaeas wilsoni, assembly GCA_013398955.1. NCBI lineage: Eukaryota > Metazoa > Chordata > Aves > Passeriformes > Callaeidae > Callaeas > Callaeas wilsoni. Next base: position 144,538 of record VWPU01012144.1, read on the forward strand.
TGAGCCTAAGCCTACGCACGGGGCTTCTAGATCTCAGTTCATTGAGCTGTCACAGCTGGATCTGAGGTGCCTTGAGCATTCCGTAGATGTTTACGTGTGGAAGGATGCTGGGATGGTTCTGGTTTGTCAGTGTGCAGAATGAGATCTAATGGCTGGTCAAAGACAGCTTCAGCCTGGGGTGAAGGGGAAGTTTCATAACAGTGATGTAACTCAGCCCTGGAACAAATTAAGGAAAGAAAAAGGGAATTAGAAAATTGTTTTATCGGCGCTTAAGGTCCTCAGAGTGAGATTGAGGACTTGATTCAGTTTCCTGCAGATGGAAAATCTCCAAGGTGCTTAAAAGCCAAGGTCTCAGAGAGATCTGACTGAGGCTGTTCTGAAATAGTAGTGCAGGTACTCGTGTCCTTCTGGAGGAGCCAGCAGATGAGATCCCACCCATCTCCCTGCCCAGCACCCAAAATAGCCCTAAATATCATGCAACGGAAGCAAACGCAACGTGTCTGTCTGAAGGATGCTGGTGCTGTAATCTGGCTACAGAGAAAAACTATTTGGGATGTGGTGCCATCCATTCCCTTCTTGGGGATAACAGGAAGATCCGTGCTGGTTTCAGTGCGTTCCTAACCCTTTCTAAATGGAACGCTGTAACCAAATCTCATGTTTCAGGGTTTCAGCCTGCAGGACTTGGGAAGGATTTATTGTTTGCTTTCCTCTGAGGCACCAGATTTTTCCCAGCTGGAGACATGACACTGGAGGTAGGCCAGTGCTTGGATGTGTTACTTAAAATCCTCTTTTTGCAGAGGACTGGCTGGTCAAACTGATTTGATTAGCAGATCCAGGAAGAAATTTTGTTCTGCATCACTTGGTAAAGCCCAGAACCATAACAAGGCCTTTCGGTTGGAAAGGCAAAGCAGAGGAAGCCCCGTGATATGGCAGCTTGAAGGAAAAGCAGCTGAGCCCACAGACAAAAGGTCTCAGTGGTAGATGGGACTTCAGAGGCAGATGCTGAAATCCATCCCAGCTGTGAGTTCAGTAAGGTGTCAATCAGCCCTCTCCCCTCTCTGTCCCTAGGAAGGGAGAAAAGTTTGGCTTCACTTAGAGTCCAAGGAATGGTTTTGTTGCACTAAAATGAACGACTCACAGAGAGCATTGCAGCCCTCGGATGGCCAAGGTTATGCTGTCTGGTTTTCCTGCTGCTCCATAAATGCTTGTTCCCCTTCCTTCTCTGGAGATCACACCTCTTGGAACTTGCCAGGCAGTGGCGTGGAGAAGCAAGAGTCTCATCAAAGGTGTAAATTTATCCTTTGCATCCAAAAGCAACCCCGGGATGCTCGGAGTTCTGCTGGCAACTTTGTGTGCCACAAACTAAAGCCAGGCTGGTGTTTCCTTAACTCAAAAAGCCATTTAGTCACTAATTCTCAAAGGCATTGACTCAGTGCCTTGTGAGATGCCTCTTACCAGCCCAGATTGCTGTCAAAGCCTGCAGGAGTGGGGTGTTCATTTCAAAACCCCACAGAAACGGAGTGCCCAAGTCTTCTAGAAAGCTTTGGAAGTCTGGCTGCTGTAGTTAGCTACACTCAAGCTGTATGGGAATCTGGAATAATGCTCAACAGCAGGATCTGTTCAACCAGCTGAAACAAAATAGCTGTCCTGAAACTGCCTGTTGACAGAAATCACAGGTTTTCAATTAAGCTTACCTTGAAAAAGGGTTTGCTTTCCAGGGAAACCTTTTTCTTGAAACCTTTCTTGAGAACCAAAATGTTTCCATCTGTATAATCTGCAAGGGTAGTGTGGGAATTTGCTGGTATTCTTCAGCCTCAGATCCCCATTCATTTCTCTAGTGTGTGTCCTACCAGGAATTAGGAAATACAACTTCAGTGATGCAGCAGCTTTCATCTGGAAAAAGGGAAATCAGCTGTATCACAGGGCATAAAGGGAAATGAGAGCATGAGATCTGGAATTCCATCTCCCAGGACACCATGCAGTAGCATTTCCTAATGGAAATATTTTGGGTTTTGGTTGAAATATTTTGGTATTTGAGTTTCAGCCAAAAAATTGAAATTTTTCCTTTGAAAAATTGAGATGAAAACTATTATGTATTTCCATTGAAGTTTTGCCCAGGAAAAATCAAGCACTTTCCAACCAGCTCTACAGAAGATCACATTTTTTTGACCATTTAAGCAGCTGTTAGAGGATTAAGATGGATGCTAAAGGCGAGAAAAATAATTGAAAAGGCAGTCCATCAAAAAACAATGAGGACCAAATTTTTTTAGAGCAGCGCTTCAGCTGTGTCAGTGAATTGTGTGAATAAATGTGCCTCTTCAGGATGAAATTGTGCAGGAGAGGTTATGAAGGCTTGTCTGCTTTTTTTATTATGTATATGCTACTGTTTGTCCTTGGTCTGTGTCAAGGCAACATTTCAGTCTTAACCTGGGTTTGAAACTGCTTATGGAATGTGGGCTGTCTTCTGGAGCACTTCTTCCATCCCTCCTTCCTCTTACCACTGCCAGCTACAGAAAAGAGGAGATCAGGGGATTAAACTCTGACAGCACACTTGCAGTTTTTGCTTTATCAGGAGATGTATCTGGCTGTTTAGAATATCAACAGATTGGCATCACTGTTGTTTTTCTCTGCGGGTGCTTTGTAGCTTTGAGTGCCAGTCAAGTACATGTTGGAATAGGTAGGTGGAATAAAGCCTAAATACGAACATCCCTCCCTGCTTTGGTATTTGAGTCAATTAATTACCAACAGAAGGGCACTCAGTGAGGAGAGGGAGTGGCCCACCCAGGACTTACATAGGGTACAGAAATTATACAGTGATCCCTCCAATGTGATTTGAGTTGCTCAGTGATTCCCCCTGCTCTCTGCTCAGGTGTGAGCCAAGCCGGCAGTGCCTGTGCGTGTCACGGCTCTGATGGAGCACCCAGGCGTGCTTCACACACCAACAGCTCACACTCCCCAGGCACACAGCTGCTGCTGTGGCAAGACTAGAAGGTGCAGGAAAAGGTGACCAAAAAAAGATACCTTTCCCCTCGAGGTTTACAAAGAGCTCATCTCTGTGGGATATTCGAGTGGAATTGTAGTCATGTAACTTGTGTAGATGCAAGTCCTTGTGTGGATGTCTTCATTCCAGAGTAAGTCTTTCTCTGCTTAAGGCATATCCCCAGCATACAAGGAAACCCACTGATTTCCTAAAGCTTTAATGATCTATTGTGGCCATGCCGTTGATAATTACGGTCTTTGTAATTCCTGACACAAGGTGAAAGCCATCCTTACCAGATCCTGGCCGCAAAGGCTGTTGTAATCCTTTCTGAAGATGGTTGTTGTTGTGGGTTTTTACTGGACATAGCAACAGCAGTTGTTTATCCTGGGTAAACTGCTGCTCAAGAAAATGAAATGGTGTCCATCCATGTGTGCAAAGGCACAAACGTGGTCTGGCCACTCCCTGCACTGTGACACCTACCCCAAGAAAGAGACTAAATCTTTTTTTTACATAGCAGAAAGACTCTTGCCTTTGGTTTTAAGTATTTCCTTTATGTAGTATAGAACCATCACCAGGTAGATAGAAAAGCTCTGAGATTCCACTAAAGGGTTAAAATAGCTATACCTGTGCTCTGCAGCCATGTTAAATCACCAGCTCTGTCCCAAGCTCAAATCAAATCATTTACAGTGACTTGCCCTCTAAAGGATCCCGATTTGCTGTCTGCTTCACCAAATACCTTGCATGATCTCTTCTTTTACTGCTGCAAGTGGATGACAGGTATATCCTCACAACGTGTGCTGTGGATCTGCTGTAGGAATTCTGCAGATATTACAAATAGTATGATAGTATTTGTGCATTGTATATGCATTTCCTGCCTGGACTTCAAATTACAGAATGGTTTGGGCTGGAACAGATATTAGAGACCATATTTTTCCAACTGCCCTGCAGTGGGCAGGGAGAGCTTTCCCTAGACCAGGTTACTCAAAGCTCCATCCAGCCTGGCATTGAACACTGCCAGGGATGGGGCATCCACATTTTATCTGAGTAATCTGTTCCAGTGCCTCACCACCCTCACAGTAAAGAGTTTCTTCCTGTTATCTAGTCTAAATCTGCCCTATGTCAGTTTGAATTCATCCCCCCTTGTCTTGTTGTTCCAGGCCCTTGTGAAAAGTCCCTCTCCAGCTCTCTTGTAGCTTCTTGTGGGTACTGGGAGGTGCTGGAAGGTCTTCCTAGAACCTTGTCTTCTCCAGGCTGAACAACCCCAACTCTCTCAGCCTATCCTTACAGAAGAGAGACACTAGATTTTTGATTGTTTTTTTTCTTAGAAAAGTGACTTACTGGGCACAGCCAGTTGCAGGTGGTGGCAGAGTTCTTGCAAAGGAGAACGGTCCTGGAGATAATCTGAGTAACAGCATCAGACTTATCCTCTGATCATTTAGAAACCCCAGCACTTGAGCACCATTTCAAACGCTGCTTCTCCGTCAGTGCCGTGCCTTCAAAGCCTGGAACACATGAGAGTCACTGATGGTGATATGTGATATTGCAAGTGAACTTCTGCTACTATGAGTGACTCAGTGCCACAGAGCAGAGTGTTTTTGTTGAAAAAGCTTTACTACTAAGTGCAGGCACTGCTCCAGATGCCTCTGAGACATTATTTAGACAGAACTCATCATTCACCTCTTGGAATTAATTTGTGGATGAAAATTTAATTATAGCGATGCATTTGTAACTTTTTGTTCTTTTCCCATTAGGACATGAGGAAAATGTAGACTTGGTAATAGCTGGATGCCACAGCTTTACCCAGATCATAGCTCCTCTGGGACGCTGCTTTGTGCTTGCAAAACCAAGTGGAGCATTGCTGTGTTCCTATCTGCATGCAGATACACAGCAGCAGAACCATGGCGGCCTGAGCAAGTTTTGGTGCCTTTAATGCTGTCTGTGATCTTCCTTCTGCTCTGCTTGCCTTGTTACTACCTAGTATCACTAAAAGTGCTTCTTGCTTTATGTTTTTTTGGCTCCTCCTCACTAATCATGATCAAGATGCTACTGTTTGCCCTCGTTGCCTTCCCTGGACACTGTGCTCCTTGGGAAAGGTACAGCAGATGTTACAAAAGATATCAGGATGCCTCAAATCCCCCTTTGCAGCAGATGTTACAAAAGATATCAGGATGCCTCAAATCCCCCTTTCGGTAATCTTAGAGTAGAATTTTGGGGGGGACAAGAAGCCTCTTTATCATCATCTTCCAAGTTTAGGATTTAGCAAACTGCATCTGTGGTTCTTACCATTTTTCTTGCTGTGTTCTAGCCAGTCTTCTAGCAATTTACTCTGTTTCTGAACAGATGTTTTTTTCCCCTGCTTGCTCTTCCTGAATATGTTCCATGTTAATTTTCCAGTCATATGAGTTATTCCATTATATGTTATGCCAGCTAACCTATAATTTTGATTATGTATTGATGCTTTCAGTTCCTCCTTTTCATTTCCCATACTCCTTGCCTGAACATGCATGCATCAGCAAACTGACCCTCTATTTCCCTTTCTGTCCCTTGTCTAACCCTGTTATCACTACCCACATTCCCTTCCCAAGGGTTAGGCTTTTTTCCAGGTCACCATGTTCTCCCTGGTTGCCCTGACATTACTTCAGCAGTCAGGCATACACGCACAACCCCGATGCAGACAATCTCTTCTCAGAAACACTCAGTGAACTGGTTTTGTCTGATAGTTCTTTCCACCCACCGAAGAGTCTGAGAAAGAAAATGGAATTGAGGAATGAGCCAGAGAGTTTAAGAAAAATCATTGAGGTGGGTGGGAAACTGTAGTTCTTTGTTAGCCAGAGTTTGTGATTTGCTGGGGAGCTGCTGCGTTTAGGCTGAGTTATTGGAGTGCCATAGTGTGTGTCCCATTGCCTCTGTCAAGCAGGTCTAGGAGGTTTTATGGTCTGTCTTGCTCCGAAATTATTGCAAGTGACATAGAACCCCTTGAAATGGGGCATTTGCTGGAGGAGCAGCGCTAATGACATGGGTGGTCTGGGGATTACTAAAGTGACTTTGAGTCATTTTAATTTTCCCTTTTATATCTACCTGTGTGGCCCTACAGGAAGGAGAATAATGAGGGAAGCACTCATTAAATGTGGAAAAGGGATCTAGTTACCCATTTTCAGGTGTGTGGACACGCATAGATCCTGTATGGAAAAGTCAATGTATAAATGAAGGGAAAAATATGTTAAATGTGAAAGTTTGAAATTCTGCAAGCTTTGCACCTGCCTTGCAATGTGACATGTGACAGGCAGAGAGGGGAAAATTGGCTGAATTATGCCAGTAAAACACTTAAAACCTAAAATAGTAGTGAGAATTTTCATACAGCAACAATCCTTGTACTTATAGCAGGCCTGAGGGGTTTCCTAACTGCTGGGGGAACGGGGCCTTTCAAAAGCAAGGGGTTTCCATGCATCAAATATGTGCATGACCTCCGTTACTGCGGTGGAAAAACCCGGGATGGCATTGCTGACATTCCTGCACAGGCATCTTGGTGTGGGAGTGCCAGTGCCTTGCTTCCCCTGCTGCCACGTGCTCTGGGGAGCAGTGATGTGACTTGTCCAAGCTGAGGAATGCAGGTGGTTGCAGGTGTCGGGAGTTCCTCGCTCAGCTGAGGCACCACACTGCCCCATTCCGCACCCTCCTGCTCCCTGTGTGCCCGGGATGGATGTGGGGCTGGATTGCTCTCAGTGGCCTGACTCAACAGCCCCTCCAAAGCTGTCCCTGTCACCCACGTGCACTTCGTTCATGCTGGGATCTAAAAGTGAAGATAAGAGGTATTTTTCAAGTCATGGCTAGTAACAAATGTGTAGCATCTCCCATATGATACCTATTCCAGTCCATATACAATTTTTTCCACGTTTTTCACATAGTTTTCACTTTATGAGTCCACCTGCACCATCTGTCCCTTTTGAAGCTCCTCTTTACCTCAGTGGTGCAGGATCAGGCACCCTCTGTGAAGACTAGGCTGGCTCCAGTTTCTATTACATGGCTCTCTCTGCATGGAAATGCAGCAGCAGGTAACACAATAAGCAACCACATGGTAGGAAAATTGTCCAGTGCACAAAAGAGATCCTGGATGACATTAAACAAATGGCCCAAAGTAGCTTTAGAAATGGTTTCATGCATCTCAGGCTGTTAGCTGGTTTATGTTTCCTGTCTGGAATGAAGAGAGAGACAGGGCAAAAGAGTCAGGCCTTGTTTATGCTCATGTGTTTATTGTATCAGAGACATTTAAGTAGGAGGATATGACAGGTTTTCAAGGGGACAAGGTATGACTCAAATCCAGGTGCAGCTTATTTTCCATGAAATGCATCACTTGCCTATTAGACATAGATTTACCGGCGGCCAAAACAAATCTTGGCAAACTTGGCATTCTTCTTACCATAAATGAATGGCATCCCAGCTTGTTATTGTTATTGTACAAATATAGCAGGTGTTGCTGATTTCTGCCTGATAACCTGCTGTTTAAAGGGAATTATTTAACTTTTACGTACAGATAAGTGGGCTGCTAAACCAAATTCATCCCAGGTGTAACTGCAACCATTTGTTTTTTTGGTTCCTAAACTAGATTCTTATCCTAAATCTTATTTATTAGAACTGGACAGATGTTACTGTGTTCTTCCTAAAAGAATAGGTTTTGAGGTGTGTTTGCTTCAAGGAGTTAAGCTTTTTTCTTTTTTCTTTCTTTTTTTTTTCCTTCTCCAGTCCTTTTGATGCCTCCTATTCATGCATCTGTCAGAACTTCACATTCTTTGAAAAACAGACGTTGTGCTGTGGATGTGCCAGGAATCTAGGACACAAATGGGATTTCAGCCTGGAAATGCTCCTGTACTGTCTAAGGTAAAAGAAAGCTTATTGGAAGGACTTAAAGGAATTCATTTAGATCATAAATACGTTTTAGAAATCAGAATCCATTGAGAGATTAGATTAATGTGGACTGTTTTAAGAAGCACCTAAGGTAAGGTAATGTTGTAAAACCTGAGCTAATGAAGAGCTGTCTAATAGACCTTACTGGTTTTTAAATTTTTTTGGTGGGTGATGGGGAAATGAAACAAACACAGATACTGGTAATTAAATCCAAGGGAATGGTATTTCTAGGTAGCCTGCCAGCATTGGGTGCTGCATGCAACACAGCAGATAAGATCTTCTACACTGTTTAAAGATATTTGAACACTCCCAACATTTTTGCATGTTTCCAAAGAGAGAAATACCACAGACCTGAGGTTACGGGTGTCTGTGCTGGGTTTGATGGGAGGGAACGGATTCATGCAGCCGCCCCATGGCACTGAATCATTATTTCCAGAAATGCTGCCTCCTGAGTCAGTCAGTAATTTGGGGGTATCCACAAGTCCATGCCTGTAGGTGGGTATATAAGTACCCACTCACATCCAGTGTAAATAGAACTTCTGCCTGAGCTACTGTGCAGTGACCCTTCAGGAGCTTAAGAGTTAATGTTGCCTCAGTGGGCCTTTGGTTATGCTAAAAACTGCTCCCCAATTACTCTGTGGATGGGGACAGCTTCCCTAACTTACCCTTTTATAATCTGGATTCTGGTAATGGTTTTACAATTACTTCAAGCTCCATCTCTGACATGATTCATCAAAACAGTGTGCAGTAGAGCCCCACTTGGTGTTCCTGGCTTTTGCATCTCTTGGTTTGGTTCTGACTGATCACTGGTCTTTCCCATAAAAGAGTTTTGGAAGGGTTTTTCTTCCCAGAAAAAGATGAAAGTCAAAGGGACCTGTCTTTCAGTGCAGCTTTGTGAATGAAGATATGCCACCTCTGCTGGCTGCTAAATCAGTTTTATTGTTGTATGGGCTTTAAAATACGTACAGCATAAGGGGGACTTGATTTATTTGTTTTTAAGGGTTATTTTTTGCTGTAGACTCCAGCTGGTATGGTGGCCTCTCACGCTTGATGTTACCTTTCTGAAACTGAGACTGGTTCCTGGAGTCCAGAGCTTCACAAACAGCAGCCAGGAGAGACCCTGTTGAAAAGCACTATAAGCCTCAGTTTGTAAATACACAGAAGTCTTGGAACACAAAGCAAGGGGCCAGTAGGTGACACAGAGAAACTGGCAGAAGCAGGAACTGCCTGATTTTAGAAATGAGAGAAAAGTCAGCCATTTACTTTAAGCATGAAACCTCTGACAATTTATGCTCTGAGTCAGTAGTTTGGCGCTTACTGATAAAACATTATTTCTCTGGTGGACTTCTAATAGGCCAACAAAAAATAGGATGCCAGCACGAGCCTTGAGGCAAATACATCTAGTGATGCTGGATATGCAAACATAAAGCCAGTCAATGAAGCAGAAAACTTTTATGTATTTATTTAAATGTATTGGTTTGGTAGTGTTTGTTGGGGGTTTTGCATGTGTTTCTTATTTAATTTTATTTATCCCCAAGCAGCCCACAGTATACCTCATCCTAAGATCTTGCTTTCATTCAGGGGTTTGTTGCATTGTGCTATGTTTGCTGGTGTAGCACGTGAGTGCCTCCTGTACTATCAGTGATATCCTATGGGATCTTTTCAGGGGAACGATGTGTGCCTCTGGATTCTACTGTGTGCCAAGTGACTAACCAGGACTTTAAAACCTGTCTCCAATCTGTAGCTTATCCCACTGCATTCCTTATATCATTCAATCCCCTTAGGACAGCGAAGAGTGAAGGAAAAAGTATTTGGATGGTGGCTCTGTTCCCCTGGCTCGTTCTTGCTGTGCCCTTTCAGGACAGAAATTCAGACTCTGTCTTTGTCATTGGACTGGGAGATGTTTGCGTTCCTGTAGGGATCTTAAGCTGCTCCCATCTGGGAGCTTCCCACCCAGAGGCAGCTCTGGGGGTGACATTTGTAGCTGTTCAGAAGAGCCGCTTCCAGGGCCAGACACCCAACAAACTCAGCTTGAATTGAAGCATAACCAAATGGGTTGGGTGTCACTATGAAACAGCCTGACAGTTCAGCTCTGGCAAAGCTCTTTTCTTCTCCTATGTGACTGATTTGTCTGTGTTCCCCTACTCTCCTTGCCAATTTATAATGGCTTCACAAATATCTTTCCTTTTGTTGCTCCCTACTGTGAAGTCAATTAAATTTGTCTTAACTCTTCTCCTTTCTCCTGGCCAGCTTTTTTCCCTGCATTTCCTTTCATTGGTGATATCCCCACCCCTTTATCTAAAGACTGAGCTATCAAGGCTGATCTCAGATGCTCTGCTGCCTTGGTAAATGCAGGTGTATAAACTAAAGCCATCTCTCTCTTCACTGGGTCATTCTTTGAGGTCTGCAATTCCCTCAGAGACAGCTGTTGTCCTCTTCTGTGCCTTTAATCCGGTTGCTTCTTGCTCTGGGAGCTGCCTTTGTCAGACAGGACTTTTGGGTTTTTTTCGCATGAACTCAGTGTTCATGTTGCAAAATACGTTTCCATGAGACAGGCTGTGCAGATGGCAAATAATAGCTGAGTCCAGCCGGGAGGAAACCCATTTGTCACCATTTCATCATCAGTCCCCATTGTGTTGCCATCAGACAACCCCATTCATTAAGACAAGTTCCAGAGTGCTGGTGTTCACCAGGGACACCGCAGAAATCCCGTCTCTGTAGATGTAAGTCCTCCCTCTGTGGTTTCTAGCATTGTTCTTTATTTCTGTTAGACACAAGGGTGTCTCGAAAGACTACTTGAGGTCAGCAGCCTGTTTGCAGGTGATGTTTGATCCCTCAAGGGATTGCTGGCAACAGGGGAAGAACCTGGGACCTTTTCCTGACAGCCTGTTCAGCCTAAGTGGGAATAGGTGGCTTTTATTTACTGACATGAAACAGAATGTGAGCTTGCCAGGGCCATCCTCTACATGTTGCCCACCACACCTGCCAAATACCTTATGCTGGGAGGAGCTGGTCTCCATGGCTCCTGTAACCTTTGTGGAAACGTGGAGAAAAGTGTGAACAGAGGATGTCTTTGTGCTTATCAGGGTGACAGCACAGCTAGGACTGGACCCTAAGTCCTTCTCTTCAGTGTCCTGTCCACTCCTTAAAGCTTTCTTCTGAGGCTGAGTTCTTACGTGCCGGTGGCCTGGTATCACCAGAAGAATGCATGCTCTGAAGGCCAGCAGGAACTTCTGTGGTCATGCAGACAACCTGCAAAGCCCAGAGCGTCGGAGAGGATCCTGCAGACAAGGAGAGAGCGCTCAGGATCAGGTGGCTGTGTGGAGTCCCAGTGATTGATGCCAAGTGTGAGCTCAGGAGGGCTGGTGGATACTGCAGTGTCTGTCCCACCACCCTGAGGAGCTGGCCCTGCAGCCAGAGGCAGGGCTTGCCACTGGATTGTGAACAGAAGTGGTTCTGTTGACACCAGGTGAGTTTTGGCTCTTGCAAGCTTTGCTTGTTTTGATTTGAGCCTTTTTCAGCCGGCTTTCCACCATTTCTGGGGTAGCAATCAGAAGCTGCCGGCCATGGAGGAGCTCAAAAAGGTGGAGAACTGGTTGAAAAAAAATTTTACTGACATGGCAACAGCGGGCATAGAAGCAAGACATGGTATTATAAAAATTAGGTAAGAAATTCGAAGGCTTTCAATTTTGGGTGACCTTGAAGAATGCAGGCAGAAGAGAGAGGCTGGAGAGTCTGTGCACAAAGCCAGAATGTGCTGAAGTGGGAGGGTTTCTCTGGTTATTGCAGCAAGGACTGGTGAAAGATGGAGGGTTCTTTGGGACCACTGCTGTGGGGACTCTGTCTCGGAGGCACTGAATTAAGGGGTTTCTGGCCAGGCTGTTTAGTGGGGGAGTGTTCCTAACAGTAAGCAAGCGGATGCTGTTAATCAGAACAATATGGAGCAGGCAAGTGCCCTTCAAACTGGGGGGGGCATTTTTCCTTTCCTGCCCCCCTCTCCTCTCCCTCCCCAGCATGGATATCGTGTGCTATAGGGGGGGCTCGGTGGTTTGCAATCAGTGAGCATAGGTTGCATTAATTAGGAAACCTGCAAAGAAGTGTTCTGCATCCCTCAGAAATCACGGAAAGGGTTAGTGCTCCACCAGGAAGCTGACAGCACCGCAGTGGACCACAATTAAGACTTTAAAATATGTAACAGCATTTTTATGACATCAAAGTACTGTTGCTGCACAAGGCAGTGTTTACGAAAAGCTCCCTGCTCTTCACCCTACAATCATGATGTACATATTGGCAATAAGGAAGTCAGCAATAGCTATTTACTGCTCTCCTGCAGCTGTGGACTTATAACTTAGGTCCCTAATTAAGTAGAAGCAGGGCTAACCACGAAGCACACCACAGTGCCTTAAAATGGCTTTCATACTGCGGAAATCTGGTGTTTGGTTACTCCAGAGAGTGGGTTTTTTTCCCCTTGAAAACTATATTTGCACATTCAGAAATAATTATCTGGAGATTAAAAAAAGAAAAGCTGTCTTGATGCACCAGGAGATCTAAAGAGCTTTTCATGGAAAGCATTTAAAATAAAAAAAAACCCCTAAATAATCCGGCTCTATATGGGAGATATTGACACCAGCCCCATCTTTGTCATCAAATGTTAGTGACTGCTAGCAAAGAAACTGGTCATGCTGCACAAAGGAGATCACAGTGTGTGTGTAAATCTGCATAACCTAATTGACTATCTTGGGAACGTGATCTTCAGCTGTAAAACCCCGCTTTTGACAAAACAATAAAGTTAAAAAGGAATGTCCCATCATTATGTTCCTTAAATGTCACAGGAACTGCAGTAAGTGCATCTTGGCAGAGGCGAGCCTACATCATTAGTTCCTCTCCTGGTTGCTTTTAGGTTTTTTGTTCCACATGGCCTGACTTGACAGGACAACAAATAGGCCTTTGCATCTGTACACATTTATTAGTGGATTTTATCGTTGGACATCAAGGAAATTGAGTCTCATCTAAAGGTTTATGACTGTACACATCTGTGGATTTTACTACCCTTCCTTTCAAACAAACAAACAACAGCAGCAGAAAATTATTTTTGGAAAGTACAATTTAAGATTTAATAATCATTGGATGTTCTGAGAAGTCCTTGGCTGTTTGTCCAAATATTTGCTGAACGTTTGTTGAGAACTTTAGTTATTGGGAGGTGGGAGTGGGTAGGGGGCTGATGGGGGGGCAAACGTCCTTCTGCCTTGCATGAGAAGGTGATTTTGGGTAATCACATCCTCCTTGTGCTCCCAGCATAGCTGGATTTTGTTGGATCCTGCCTAGAGATGACTTATCATTGGGAATAAGCCCTTTGTACATGCAGCAATCCTGTCTCGAACTGATAACGTGCAGAGGAGTCCTGGGGGTCAGACCAGAGCACAGCACTGCCCTGTGCTGCTTTTGCTCTGCATGTTAAGAAGTGAGATTTCAATTCAGCTGATTGGTAAAAGAGAGCCTGAAATCTAAGCTAAAGCAAGGCCTGTACCGTCTGCAAGCCTTGCTCATTCAAGTTCCTCATGAAATTAGCGGGATAAAGGATTTGTTCAGGATTTCCTCAAAGTGTTGCACAGTTCCTTCACACCTGACCGTAGTCTGAGCTGTCACATTTAAAGAGAATAATATAAAAAATCAGAATCCTGAAGAAGATTTTGGAAGCTGCAGCTGGGTGTAAAATGAAACACTGCAAAGGGGCTTAGACAATAATTTTGAGAGAATTGTTTTTTCTTGATGCTGTGTTTATGCACAAACTAAAAATGACAGCTTATGTGCCAATATTCTGAAATATTTCACTGAAAATGATTTGAGGTTCATACCTCCTAGTGTGTTTCATTGGAAGGGTACTGTTCAAGGTGAAAATTGAGGTCTTAAGTTAGTGGAGCTTGTTTTGAACCACACTTTGTTCATGAATATTTTAATAGCTTCCATAAGGGAGAACTGGAAGCCGATCTTTTAAATTAGCTTTTTCAGCCTGGGGAGCTGGATGGAGGAGGATTTTTCCCTAACAGGAGATTCTTTCTCTCAGTCTTATACCAAGGATGTTGTTTCATGAAAACATCTTCAACCTACTTTATTTCAACCTGAAGCGTTTCAGGTGAGGTTAAATTTTTAGATGGAGAGTCTGACTGATACTAAGTGCCTGAAAAGATGGTGCTTGTTATTCATTGTTTCACAGGGAGGAAATAGGGCTCTCAGCTGACCTTACAGGTTGATTTTACTCTGTTCACAGATCTGTTCACTTTGAGGGACACTTACACACACCAGCTCTTGGAGTAAGTGGAGAAAGAGATGGGATGCTGGGATACTTGGTTCTTCCTTGAAGAGAGAACTCTCCTCCCTCGCTGTGTGCTCATGGTGGCTCTGTTTGGAGGCCACTTGAGGACAAAAGTCACGCTGAACTGCCCAAAGGTTGTGACAGAGCCTGGAGCGGGACCAGGGCCTCCGTATGGATCTCCCAACTCCCATGCTCTGGTCTGACCTCAAGACCAGCTTGCATTGTCAGTGTCCTGTTTCAATGGCGGTGGCTGGAAAAGAGAGAGTTGCATGTAGGACTAAAATAATACAATTATCCTAGAGGAACTGGTAGCTAAACTCTGTATTGGGCCCAGCAAAGAGCCCCAAGAGGAAGTCTTCAGGCCAGAGGATGGAGCACCACCTTTTGTTGAGCCACCACAGCCAGCCCATTTAGCAGTTACGTGAAGGCTAAATTTAAGAAATGTTGCTTGCTGGGAAGAATAAATAAATGTATGTTTTCCCTACACCACACAGTGCAAGTGAAACTGCCACTGAGGTGAAGAAAGCCTGTGGCAGTTCCCTCTTCTCAGTCGTTTGTAAACCTTGGAATGAGTTCCCAATGAAATTGTTACTCCCCTCTGCAGTGGGCTACTTCTTGGCCAGCCCAAAGAAGCCCCAGAAAATATTGCACCCATATGTGCCTTTTTTTTTTTTACATTCTCATTAAGTTTATAAAACCCACAAATTTAGACCATCTGTCCTATAAATGTTTCTAAACTACAGCAAGATGAAAAAGCTGTTTTAGCTTTTTGATATAAGCGGTCAGCAAACCAAACACAAAACCAGAGCAAAGCAAATATTTTCTTGTCATACATGCTTCCCAACCGTGACGGATGAACTGTTATTTTTGATGTGTGTTTGGATCCAAATTTTGGAGAGAAATGCCTCCTAGATATGTGCACTTAGCACCAAACCAGCTTGATATGAAGAATTCTTGTTGGGGAGGGGGAAACAGAGGGAAAGTTGCACCACATGCTGCCCATGGTTCATATTAAAGAAGCTGTTTCTTCAGTTATTCATCCTCCAACTACCCTGCTGACTGCTTTAACAAAGCCATCCCAAGCACGGACTGTGTCAGCCCATTCTCAGGCTAAGGTGTGCATGCTTCTCTTCTACCCACCTGTATCTTGGATGTTAATCCAGGAATATTTATTGCCTCCACGTGAGACTCCAAAGTGGGCTTGGAGCAGGATAATGAAGAGAAGCTGTCTGCTGTGCTTGCCTGACAGGTGGGATTAAGCCCAGGTGCTTGTTTGCAAGCAAACCCAACAGCAACCCATGCATTGTGAAAAGACTCAATAAAGCAAGTGGTGGAAAGTGGAAATCTCACTTGAAATCCTTTTTCTGGTGTTTCCATGGACACAGCAAATTCTCAGCCTAAACCCTTTAAGAATGAGAAGGCACTGTTTGAATTGCACACCCTGCTTTGGTATTTACAGCTAAGTGGGAAAAATGAAATCTGTTCTATGTCCAGTGGCATTTTTAACTTTTTTGCTGTTGGCACATTACTGCTTTGATGGCCAAATCCTCACCCAGATCCTGGGTCAAGGAGATCATGACCGAGCCACAGACTTGCTTTAGTGGTGTGCTGAGGAGCTGTGTATGGAGCAGTCTGAAGGGGAGCAGGGAATGCTCGGTACACCTGGAAAGACATTGGATCATCCTGTATTTTTTGTGGAGGAGGAGAAAACTGGTGCTTGAGCTTTGCAAACTGTGAGTTGGTGCATGTGCGAGCTGTGTGTCAGCACGTGCTGACTTTCTGGTGTCACTGGATTCCACTTGCTTTTACCTTCAGGTATTTCCACGGCTGATCCAGTCCCCTGGGCCTCCTCTATCATCAACAGGAGTTATAGGCAATACTTTAAACACATGTGGCTTGCTTTAATTCTCTGTCTTGGAGGTAAAATGTGAGTTAGAATTTTCTGTTCTCTGCTGTGATTGTGGGAGCATCGAGATAAACAGTTTGTAGGTGCCTGCATTCGGGCTAAGGAATGCACCTTTAGCGTGACTTTGTGTGAAACTTACCTCTAGCAAAATGAAATGTGCCTTTTTAAAAAAATATATATTTAACCTCTTAGATTAGAGCGATGGAGCACCTCTCCTACAAAGAAAGGCTGAGAGAATTGGGTTTGCTCAGCCTGGAACAGTCAGCTTAGAGGTAACCTGATTGCAGCCTTCCAGTGCCTAAAGGGAGCCTACAAGAAGGATGGGAAGGGACTTTATACAAGAGCCTGGAGTGACAGAAAAAGGGGGAATGGATTCAAACTGAAAGACAGAACGTTTAGGTTGGATATTAGGGGAAAGTGATTTACTGTGAGGGTGTTGGCAGTGGCACAGGTTGCCCAGAGAAGCTGTCTGCCCCATCCCTGGAACTGTTTGAGGCCAGGCTGGATGGAGCTCTGATCAGCCTGGTCTAGTGGGAGGTGTCCCTGCCCATGGCAGGGGGATTGAATCAAGGTGATCTTTAAGGTCCCTTCCAACCCAAACCATTCCAGCATTCTGTTCTATTATCCTCCTTGTCACTTCCCCACTGCACAGGCAGCTGTTTTTGTCCATACAACTGTAGTGCAAAACTCCCAAGTTGCAGTTAAAACGAGCCCCAAGCCGAGCTGTGCTCAGCACTGCCATTGCTGCCTGACTCTCTCATGGTATTCGAAATTTCTCCATCTTTGCTTGCCCAGCCCAAGCCTTACTCCAAAATGCACTTCTTCCAAACCTTTCTTGACAGACAGCTGTGGCTTTAACATCCTGGCTTTGTGGCAGCTTTGCTCCAGGTGGGCAGGGACACTCGAACCAGTTCCTGTGCAGCGGAAGGTCGGTGCCTGCTGTCAGCATTGCCTCCAGAGGAGCTGCCTGTTCTACACCTCTAGGATTGGTCTCCCTGCTGGCTAAGACTCTTACAAAAACCAAACGAATGAAAAAACCCACCATTCTCCCAGTACAGTGCCTGGGATCAGCACAGACAGGTGAATAATGTTGTTGACCAAGGGTATAAATTCAGTTTCAATTTGCAAACGCAGCACCAGTCGTTTCCTTCCACCCTCCTGCTGCTGGGATAACTCAGCCTGGTCTTTCAGCCCAGGGCAATGTTCTACCTGATGCATAAAATACCATGTTTCATAGGCAAGCAGCATTATTCCTCTTTATAGAATTCCATTTCTACTTTTAGAAAAACAAAATATATTTTTTCCATTCTGGGTTCAAGCCTTAGCATGATTTTGAGTCTGCAGCTGAAGTGCTCGTTGAACAAAACCGAGTTACTGCAATGAATCACAGATTTGCTGGAATTCATGCTCTCTCTGTAAGGTTGGGACAAAGTGGTAAATAATCTTGGCTAAAAGTACTGGGTGGATGGAAGAGATGTTGAAACTTTTAAAATTCTTTATCAGTATATTTTTGGAAATCTGAAGTGTCTAACCTGAGTTTTACCTGCTTAGAACTTTTGGCTTTTTAATTTGTACAAAGCATATTGAACACGTGAAGAGAAGCGTAAGTACAGACGAATTCCTTGGCAAAACTTAGTTTTATCAAATGCAAAATTTAAGGTTTCTGGTTTAAAGCAAAAATGATTTGAAATCCAATACTTGAGGCTGATGAGGAATGACTTTTTTTTCTTTTTTTTTTTTTTTTAAACTTAGTCTGTATACCCCAAAGCTTGCATTTGACACAACCAAGCTGGCTTCTTTTTCCCCTGGTCACCCAATGGAAGAGGTCACTATTTTTCCACAGCCTGAGTTACAACTGCTGTGGAAGAAATGCTGCATTCTGTAGTGTGTCAGAGAGGCTGTGCAGGGCATTGAGGAATGAGATGTCCTGGACAATATGCCCTGTTTCCTACAGGGTCTCCAAGAAAGGAGTCTCCGTAGTGACAGCACAGGATTTTAGATTTACAACTCAGTGAGAGTTAAGAGGTCTTCTGAATTCTGCAGCCTTCTGTGCATGCCTTCTAATCTTTTATAAGAACTGGAGTTGCATCATCAGGTTAAGATTGGGGCTTTAAAAGTTATACATGCAAGTCATCAAAAAACCTGTAAATTAATATACCTATATATGAGAGTTTACATGCATAAATATGCTCTCACACTGGACAAAGATCAGAATTCACTACTGAATTGCCTTACTAATCTGCCAGGCTCAGCAGATCAGCAGCTTCTGATGAATCAGGTTAAAAAAGAAATAAATAAAAGTTTTGGAACACCCCTTAAGTGTAAGAGGAAGATTGAAAAGAAAAATGTTATAATTAAAAATTTAAAATACTAAAACTCACCCAAAAACCCCACCACAAAGAAACCATTTTGCAAAGGCTTTGGAGAAATCATTACCTCTTCCACTCTTCTCCTGCCTCCCCTCAAAAGCTGAAATGCAAATTGTCAGCGTTCTCTTCAAAGGTTTTCAGAAGTTCAGCCTGCATCAGGCTTGCTGCTGAAACTTTTTCTGTTCATTAATTTACAAAAAAATTAAAAGAAAATTTTGCATTTCAATTCTATCCAGCAAACCCCCATTACACAGCTTTATTGCTTTACTGTGCTTTCACCAGAGAGCAAAATCAGTGCATGCAGCCCTTGACCAGCTGACATGAATGTCTGAACTTGACTTATAAACAATTTGGGTTGTTTATACGAGCGAGGGTATTGCCGTGTTTATTTTAGCCAGATTTCTCTGGAACAAGATATCCGGATTTAAGTCCTGGGTTCACATCCAGGTGAGAAGTCATCCCGATGCTCTGTGGACCATCCTTGGGGCTTGGGTGACTTGTGGAGGTTTTCCAGAGGAGGCGTGGAAGGCAGGAGGAGCAGATTGTGTATTGTGGAGATTCTTATCACTGCTCCTCTGCCTGACTGTGTGCTCCGGTGGGAAGGGTGTTTGCTACTCTGTATCTGCTTCACTTCTCTCTCGCACCCTAGATGTCCTTAATCCCAGTGTGCTCAGGAACTCTTGGCTGCTGAGTTTGGATTTTTCTCCCCCATTGTGCTGAAAGAGAGTAAAAAGATGTGTCTGTATCTGTGCAGATAAAGCAAAGGCTTTCTCTCACTTGTTTCCCACCTGTGTTGTGAGCAGGGTAATGCCAAGAAGATTTCTGCCTGAATCTTCCTTTCTCTTCTTCTTTCTCCTTTGGTGAAATGCAGTAAGAGATCCAGGTGTTTGAGGTACCAGCTGAAAATAAAATTGAACTTACATGAAAGGTTCTACTGCAATATTTAAATATATCCGCATTAATCCACGTGGTTGAATTTTGCAGGCAGAGATGTCATTTTTTCAGCTTTATTTGCTGTGTGTCAGAGCAGCTTTTGACTGCTTTGCACGCAAGTCGGTAGCTCTGGCAAAGCCTTAGGGTACTTTGTGGTGTCTGATGCCAACTTCTTTCCTCATCATGGGCAAAACTCAGTTTGAGCTGCGCGTTGTCTCCAGCTGTTACCATTTTGCCCTTGTGCGTGTTGGAGATTTGGGAATAGGGAGATACAGCCC
Organism: Callaeas wilsoni; assembly: GCA_013398955.1. Classification (NCBI taxonomy): domain Eukaryota; kingdom Metazoa; phylum Chordata; class Aves; order Passeriformes; family Callaeidae; genus Callaeas; species Callaeas wilsoni. The sequence goes on from VWPU01012144.1 coordinate 164,219, forward strand.
TGCAGCTCGTTCCTTGTGATCTTTGGACCTTCTGAGCCATATCCTTGTACAAAATCAAACTTCTGCAGTAACACTTTGGCTTAGGTACCACACGAGCTTGCACTAATTAATAGTTTGGTTGCTTGGATTTGTCTGTTGTGCCCTCTACCTGTAGTTTCAGGTGAGCAAACCTAAAAATAGCTCTATTTTTAAAGGTATACTCAAGAGCACATTATTTAAAATATTGCTGTTACTAAGGAGAAACAATTCAAACCTTTGTTTTATGTTTCTTTCTGAACATACTCTCCCTCAGCACCACTTCAGCCAGGAGCCTCCACACAAGCAGAGAACCTCAGTTCTGTTACTGGGTTTATTTTTAGCTACTCCTATCTCCAGTGCACGAGCATCCCTTCAGTTGCCAAATAGGAGAATTGATCCAAAGCTCACAGAAATTAACAGGAAGCATTTCTGTGAACTTCAATGAAATTCATGTCAGACTTGTGCTTCAGAAAGGCTGTTTTGTTTTCCTTGCCTCCCAAAAATGAAACAGGTGACTGTTGCAGGCAGCAGTGTTTGCTTTTTGACATCTTTGTGTACATAGAAAGTAGGGATTTCGCTGTCACAGGTCAGAAGAGGATCACAAATTGACCCTATTTTATGTGGTTTTAAAGAGACAAAATTACTGGTGTGCAAGTTTTTCTATCGACAGAGCAACATCGCTTATTTCATCTTATTTACTGTGAGCAGGATAAGCAGGGTTGTAAATAAATGGAGTTTTAAAACTGTTTCAGTAGACCACAAACCAGCAAGTTTTTGACTTCAATATGATTTTTCAGCTGTAGAGAAATTGTGGATAGTGGTTTTGGACAAGGTATCCCAGTAATAGTATTTCCTATGATGAATATCTCACCTCTTAAATTGAGTACTCCTCATGCCTTTGCATGTCAGCAGGGAAAGGAACCAGGTTATGATGTGAATGAAGTTCACTGAGAGGTTAATAACTTTATAATTAGCACTGGCTGGGAGATAAGCAAATCAGCACTCAAATATGCAAAGTAGAGTGGAAAAATGCCCGTTAGATTGTCGGGTTGCTGTTAGGAGGGTTTATTCCTTTAGTTTTTTGATGAGGAACAGCTGTGGGTTGGCCTGGGGTAATCAGAGACAGTAGACAAGCTGGTAGGGTCATTGCTCCTTTGAAATGCTCAAGTTTATGGGGTGTCAGAGCAAGGCGGGTCATGAACTGACTGGGCTGACTTGGAACAATGGTGGAGTCTCCAAGGGCCAGACCATCAGCTGCCTGAGATCAGCACAGCTCGGCAGTGCACAGAAATCCATTTATTCCAGGTGGGGATTCGCCCCCCAACGCTTTATCCTTCTATCTGCCGGATTTCTATCAGCACAAAAACTTGATGTGATCTTCTTTGGGTAACTTGTAGGGCTGTTGGTCCTACAATCAACCCAAAGCAGAGATTCTGTAATGGAAAGATTTTCGAAGGTGGCCACATTGAGCCACAACTTCTTTGTTAGAAATAAGCAAAGATTGCTGCTTTTGTGCAGGCTGTGTTTTGAAAAATTTTTTTTTTTCTGACATTGGAGATGGCTTTTTGAAAAAGATAATTTCTGTTTTAATTGATGTCTGAAAGCCAAGTGCTTTTGTCTTTGATTTTTTTCACTTCTCCAGTTGTGTGGTGTGAATTCATTAAAGCTTCTTTGGAATGACTCCAGACAAAGGTCTTGTCCCTGGGCACATTTTGGGCACGTCTGGACAGAGCAGTCCTCCTTTTCATGCAAAACTGGGCATTTGGGAAGAGACATTTGCAGCAGCTGAATAAAGATTTGGCCAGGTCTTCTCCAACATCATTTGTTGTAGCCTTTAGTGCCATACTAAAAGCTGCATTTCATGTACGCCACTTCAGAGTCCTGTTCTGATAACAAAAATCTGAATTAGAGCCTGTTTACCTTAAAAGTAGATTTATTTTCTTCTTGTGTGCGTATTATGTGGAACTATATTTCAAATTAGCTGTGGGAATTTGTGTTCTTAAAAGAAAAATATGGAAAGAACTGAAATCATCCCAACTATTGTTACCAATGATTTAGGATAATATAGTAATTGAAACATCAGGAGAAGTTTTGTCTCCTATAACAAAGTAGGGAAGTTTGCTTATTATTTCTTTTCTCTTGCAGAGCTTCTACTTTGTGCAGCCTCTGTCAGTGGAGCTGTGCTAATTTATGTCAGCTGGTCCAATATTTTTGCTTACGATTTCTGCCTTGGCAAAACACATATATGATACTGTTTTTCCCAGAAGGTTGGCTGAATACTCTAGAAGTCATTATTGACTAATATTGGGGTTAGCCAAGTAGGACTAGGATTTCTTTCAGTAGTGGAAACATCGATCATTAGGGTGGAACAGATTGTATTTGCTGAAAGAAAAGCTACTTCTGTTTATTTGTAGGGCATAAACATCCCATGGGTCTGTTCAGAGTTATAACAGTGCAAATCCATTAGAGTGGAGTGGAGACTCAAGCCCATTATTTTTCAACGAGTGATATTCACCTGTTTGCTTAAATGATGCCAGGTGGACAGAACCAACTTTTATAACAAATTTAAGCTCCTCATAAACAGAGCTTTAAGTTCCCCTCTTCTTTGACTTCGTCCCCCAGGCTTTGAGAATGACAGGGACACCTGTACCTTTGTGGTGAGGCAAAAGAGCAGGTGAAGGAAAAACCATTTGTCTTTATTCTCATCGTATTGAACAGACCACAGATCATCTAAAGGGGGGAACTGAGTTACACTCAGTTTTGAAAAGTTAACACTTTCCAAAACATGAAACTCAAAGCCCGGCCCTGTTTTGCCTACAAGTGGCCTCAACCTCAGCTAGCTCATTGCCCTCCGAGCGTTGCTGGTTTGCACCAGTTTGATCACATAAAGCACAAACTGGTGTGGATTTGGCCCCAGCCTGATAAAGCAGGATCTGCAGCAGATAAGAACCCTGGAAGCAGCAAGATCTGCTGTGATGTGGATGGTGATGATGGAAGAGAACTGGACAGAGAGTGGAGGAAAGTCATAGAAGCAGCTGTGCCAGGTAAAGGAAATCTCAGTCCTAAATTCATCTGAAGGTACAGAGTAGCAAGGGAAAGTGATTGTGAGAGATCCCTGTTGATTAAATATTTCAGAACAGCATCTGGCTGCAGTCTGGTGTCAGTATTCTGGGTTTGCAGTGGGTAAATCTGCTTTATTCTTTAAAGTGCCAGATACTCAGCTCACAGGAAGGTCCTCAACTTCAGTTTGGGTGAACTGAAGTTTCTGTAAAAATAATTCAGGAGAAAGAATGCAGTAATTCTTCCTGGCTGTGACAGAAACAGGTCCAGCCATTTCCAGGTCTGCAGAAGTCTGACAGGATTAAATGTTAGAGTCCTAAAAAGACAGCAGGCTGTTTCAGTACATCTTAGTTCCAGGTTTATGAACAGAGGGTTGTGGTTCCAAGGTAAACTCACACATTTCTTACAGATGTGCAGACAGGTAGTTACAATCTCCAGAAATTGCATACAGCGAGGCTTGGGTTAAGACATGTTTTACCAACCTTTTAAGGTAATATTTGAGCATTTCACCTTTGCAGTCTGTTTGAAAATCAAATGGAAAATCAAAATGCAAGTATCCAGTTGATGCTATTATGTGAAGGTCACCCACTCACGCTCCGGAAAGCTCTCCAGTTATGATCTCCTTCCTGTAGAATCCTGGGTTTGGCAGATTTCGTGTGGTCGGAGCTCTACCGTTTTTCCATGTGCTCCCATTCTTTTAATCTGCATTTTTTAATGAATTCCTAAATACTGGATACTCTTCCTTTACTCCTTCTGTAACCTGGCCAGTGTCTTCAGGTGACAAAGTGTAACTCAATCCAGTGTAAGCAGTGAGCATTGTCAGCTGGATTTTTTTGGGGGGTTACCTATGCAATGAATGGAAGTGGAGCAGAGCTGGACACCTCGGCGATCACTCCTTGTTAGACTTACAGGTTTCAAGCTTCTCCTGACAAACGAGGCCATTCCACAGGGAAAAATTAGTGTTGATGTAAAAGGCAAATCCTTATCCAACATCCTCATCTGAAAATCTGTTGTACTTTGGTACTGTGGGTAATAAAGTACATTTGACCTTCTTTGAATACTTCAGATCAAACTGCTTAGACATTTTTCATTCTCCTTGCTGCCTTTTGGTGGCAAGATATCAGTGACACACCTTTACATGGCAGATGGGTTTGTCTGGAAGACTCTGGCTTGCTTCTGTTTAGGTTTCTCGTACCCTAGCTTTCCATAATAAATGTCTTGCTATAAATTCTTGGCTGACCAAAGGAGTTTGGCTAATCCTGACTTCTGGATGCTTATCAAAACCAAAGCTTGAATTTCATCCACCGTGAATCCTAGTCTATTTTTAATGCTGCTGTTTGGAAGCATGACTCCATGTGTTCTTAATAAAATAGTGGAAACAACATGCAGCAACTTTGTAAACAAACTTAAAAACTATTATTTTATTTTTTTTAGAGAGCCAACTTATTTGTAAATAATCTACACCAGATGTTGGCCATGACATAAATTCCCTCTATTAATATCTTTTTATATGGCCTTGGACAAATCACAAGTCTGTGCCTTGCTTCCCCAGCCAAGAGAAGGTGTGGTAGCTTCTGAGGACATGAATGCTTCAGGAACAAGGGTTATTTAAATAACTAAGAGACAACATTTGTTCTTAGACCATAGCAATGAGTACTGGAACTAGAAGGAATTAAAAGCATATTTCTAATATTTACAAAAAGGGCAGTTTGGGGGGACTTGTAGTGAAGGCACAGCACGACCGTTCAGTCTGTGTGCTTATATATTTAGTTTATATTTTGGACAATGCTGCTTGTAGCTGTGTTGAAGTCACTGGCTGAATGGCTAGGGCAGAGCTGGCCTATTTATGCTTTCAAGTTGACTTTTCTAGAAAGAAACTCGAGGTACACCTGCTTGGAATGTAAGGTTTACTTAAGGCCAAGATTTTCTGGAGCTGGAGCCTGATGTCAAGATGATGGGTAGGATTTACAAGGAGACTTGGATATCCTCACCAGGATATGCTCCTGGTTGGCAGATCCCACTCCATGATGTGTGCACCACCCGTACAGAGGTGCCCTTATTGCTTTCAGTCTGAATTTCAGGTTTTGGGGCAGACACAAAGCTGGATTTTCTGACTTGTGTGCCTGTTGAAGCACATAAAGGAAGTAGCCTGCATTTCCTAAAGTGTTCAGTCCTATTCACCAGTCCAAAAACACAGCAGGAGAAATTCGCTTGCTGTCTGGGAGAGCTTGAGGGGGGTTTTCCCTCCCCTCCCAAAACTGAATTCTTGTATTGCAGCCACTCTTTTTGGTGTCTGAGTGGGAACTGTTGGGAACAAAGTTGTTTCAGGTACCCTTCTGCAGTGGTGACATTGAGAGGCAAGGGTGGAGAGGAGTCACAAACTGAATCAAATGGAACCAGGTTTTGTGGGATCGCTGCTGTCCCTCCAGAAATGTGGGCAGGGTTGTGTCCCGTTTTCTTGCTGAGCTTTAGATTTGGCCTCTCACAAATAACAAATTACCCAAATGCTTATAGCAAGTCCTGTTCCACTCCCAAATGGGATCTGCAAGGCCTAAAGTGAGACATCAGCAAAATGTAAGTCCTGTATCAATGCCTTTTTTTTTAGTGAAAGTGTCAGTATTTCTTCATCCTTCACAGCAGTTGTCCTGTTTTGTTGCTGAGCAGGAGGAGCTTCTCTGTTTCCTTGTAGTAGTGAAAATATCAAACCCTTATTCTAGTCTCTTTTTGGTGCTGACTTGGTTTTGATTGCAGATTAGTTTGCTCTCGCTGGCTTTTCCAACACCATATGCAAAGAAAACCAAAGAAGAAAAGGCCAGATGTGTAGATCAGCTGTAATACAAAGCTGCCCAGCCCAGAAATCAGCAGGAAAAATGTATCCTGATGGAGCAGCAGCTGAGCTGCTCCCCTCCAGCATCCCTCAAGGAGAGATAAAAGAACCTCTGGCCTGTCAGGCACAGTTCAAACCCTCCCATATTTCCCTTCATCCCCACACAAAGCAGCGGTGTGAGCTGTGGGTGCACACCTGCAGCTGTGTTCCAGTTCGACCTTTCTTGTTATTCCTGCCAAAAAGCAGATCTTGACAATAAATTCAGGAGAAGCTGGTATGGTTCAGAAAACAAGAGCAGTGTCTCATTTCTCCTTTGTTATTTCCCTGTCTGAGGGGTCAGTGGGAAAGAGGAAGCCAAGTGGAGGTGCAGGTGGAAATGGAATGGGTAAGATTTAGCAGCAGGCACAGAGGGGCAGGGCAGATGCAGCTCAATCTCTGAGGACTTTTTATGCCTGAGCTAAGCATTCTTTTTAATAGAGAGGACATTTTCCCTCATAATATGGTCTGTGGCCATTTTCTTCCTTTCAAACAAATGCAGTTTATTGAAAAACTTCCATAACCCTCTTTTTTTTTTCATTGTTAAAATGAAACAGGGATGTCAGTGAGGACAACTCCACCTCCACCATCAGAGCTGTTGGCAGGTGGCTCCAGCAATGGGCTCAGCTACCAAAGGCTGTATCTCCCTTCCCCTCTGGTGTCCCTGTTTGCTGAATCCTCATTGCTGAGCAAATCCAGCCAAGCTTCCTGCACTATTTCTGTACCTTCTTGCATGACCATGCCATTTTTATTCCTCTCACAGCTCCACCCCTCAAACATCTTTCAAGGGCTCATCCATCTCTGTTTGTTTGCTCCCTGAAAGGATCAGCTCTGCCCTTTTTTTTTTTGTAGTGTTTGCAAGATACGTGTCTAAACTTAAAACAGATTTTATCCAAAGCCTGCTGGATTCAGTGAGTCTGGCTCACATTCTGAATTGCTTGAATTACCCCTTTCCCATTCTCCTAGCTACCCACATCCTATGGATCATTATATCCTGACCATTTCTGCAGTATCTTCTTCCCAAAACACATTCATTACTTGTGGTTGAACGTGCGCAGTAAGTTTCAGGAGTCATGTAAGAAAGCCATGAATAAACCCCCTACTAATGGGATGCTCTGTTAAACATACATCCAGTTAATCTGTGAGCAGGGCTAAGTCCTGAACACCAGACTGGTGCCTGGGAACATGGGATGGCTGCCACTGGCACAGGTTCCCCTTGCATATAAACTATCAGGTGAAAATTGTCTCTGGTTTGCAAACCTGCAGTGGCCCTGCTTATTATTATGAAGCAAGTCCACCCCATAAGTAACTTTGTTTTCAGAAATAAGCCCCCTTTCCCCTTGTTGTATGTGTGGTACTTGAGCCTGAAGTAAAAGTTGAATTCAGACTAATTCTGTTGGTTAAGTGGTCTGGACTGAACCTTTTTTCCCGCTCTTTGTCATAGATACAGCCATATCTGTCACTGGGAGGGCTGGGTTTGCTGTCACTGAACTCCCTTCTGGGTTGAAAACACTTGGAAACACTTGGTGATTCTGATTTTAGAACAGGGGCTCAGCCTGTGCCTCAGGCCACTTTCAGGAAGGGTCATATGGATAAATGTGAAATGAGTGAAGTTCTCCTTTAGCAACCATCCAGCAGTTCAGCACACAAGTGCTCTTGTTTGAGTCAGCTGGAGAGTTACAGCCGAGTGCAGGGAGGAGAAGAATGAGCTGGCTTATCCCATGGACCGACCCCTTCCTTGGGGAGGGAAGTGTTCACCGAGTATTAACATACATGGGTAATTTAAATTAATTTTTCAGTGTAATTTGCAGACTTTGCCACAGTCCGTATCTCAACATTTTCAGGAAATCCAGCCTTTTATTCCAAAATAAAAATGTAGAAAAAACTTCCCCCTTGCCCTCACTTATTTCCACCACTAACCTCCCTCTCAATTTAGGCAAACAAAAACATTCAGGTAAAACTCTCCCAAATGAGCTTTGTGACTTGGGGGAAAAAAAATGTAATTACTATTCAAGGAAAATAGACATTTTCCTCTAATTAAAAATCCAATTTTCCATGGGGTGAGGGGAAAGCGAAATTCAACGTCTCTAGCCATGTACTTGAAGTGTGTGGGGAAAATTGCACAGAAGGCAGCTGTGTGAATGAGCAAGCAGAGACAGATAGATTGGATTTTTTAGGCCGCACATGCATGGGCTGCTTTCTGCTTTTTAACATCCCTTAGAGATGGTATTATTTGGCTTTTTTCTCCTTTTATTGTGGAATTTTCTCCCCTTTCCTTTCCTACCCGTCTTTAGATAATTCAGAAAAAATGTGAAAAAGGCAAGGAAGGGAAGTGCAGATAAAACTCAGTTATTTTTGATTAATTATTCAGCTTCTTATTTTATCTGGAAGCTTTCAGCAAAGCCTTCTCCTCTCACCCTTGTGATGGAGATCTATATTGGCCACCTGTAGCTGTGCTAATCCAGCACCTTGTGCCCATAATAGTCTGCTTAAAGTTGCAAGTGATTTAAAGGAGTGAGTTTGGCTGTGCAATGTCAGAGCAGAGTCAGGTGAAGAGGGAAGTGAGCACAGGATCCGGGGAATAACCACGGCTTCCCTCCGTCCTGCTGTGTGCGCTCATGGCGAAGGCCTCGGCCCGGAGGGAAGAGCAGGGACACAAAGAAGGTTCTGTAGCTTTCACAGTGGTTGTCCTCTTTCGGGGTGGGATTTTTCTGTGCTGCTTTGAAGGCCTATTTCATGGGACACTTCACAGAATCAATGCAGCTCATCAGCGAATGGGTGCTATGTGCACCAGGCCTGGGACAGGGCAGGCATTTGTTTTCCCCGCACGTCAGGGCCTTTCAGTCCTGCCCCAACACTGGACGGGTTGTCCTGCTGCAGATCAGGAGAGGCTTTTGCATAACCTGAATTTTGTGCAGCGAGTCAGAGTTTATTCTATACATTCACTTGGTGCTTATCTCTGACTAGAATCCTGGCAGAATATTTTTTGATTCTGCCAACATTCAGGCCACAACTGATTAATAAGCGTCAGGTGCTAAAGTTCAGAAATGAAGCTCCATCCATGCCAAGGCTTAAATTATCTTCTTTTCTATTTATTTTTCCTACACAACTGAATGCATAGAAAAGCCCTGGTAAATGCCTCATTTTAGAGTTTGTAGCTAATGTTTGTTTAAAATGCCTGAAGTACGAGCTCCACAGGGCAGGCTTTGCTGTGTAAATGAAACAGCCACCCATTTGATAACCGGTAATGCATAGAAACTTAAATAGGAGAAACTTGCACAGACAGGCTGAGGTGATGCCCAGGTGTCCGTGCCCTGTGTTTGGCAGGAGTTTTGCCTTTTGGAGTCAGCCTTAGGCTTTTCAGTGTGGTGGATCAGCCCTCAGCAGCCCTGAGAGGTCTGAATGACAAAGCACGAAGATGTTCTAGAAGCAGCAGTTTGGGGAGTCTCACTCTTTTTGTTTCCCCCCGCCTTCTGAGCCTTTCTTTTTTACCTAGCCCTGTATCAGTACCTTCTCTCTAGTTTTCACTGACTTGAGCATGGGGTAATCAAAATGAGTATGATACAGCTTTTGCTCTCTGATTTGTCTGCTTTAATTTCTAATTGCTTGGAGATCCTCTCAGTATGTTTTATTTTGCTGTATTTGTGTTTTACGTTGCCTAGCTCAGTAGCAGTGTGATATCACTTAGAACCTCTAGGAACTGCTGTAATATAAATACCAGTAAACAGAAACGTGGAAAAAGGAAGAAAACCGGCCTAGAAATGGGCCCAGGCTGGAATCTGAAACTCATGTGGTTCCTGTGGTTTGCTGTCGTCTAGGGAAGTGACCGTGATGTTCTGTTGGCCCAGCTGTTGGGTCAGATCTGCTTTAGACTTTTGTGTGTGACAAATCTGATGGTTTCTTTTTTCAAATACTTTTCTAGTGCTGCAGAACACACAGTGATACCCTCTAAACACTCTGTCACTGGCAGAATTATCTTGCACAGAGAACTGATATGCTATTTTGCTGTTTAACTTTTCTTCTCTGGAAGGATTTACTTCTGTTGTGTTCTTGGCACAGCTTTTTATTACTGACTTCTCCTAAATGTAGATAGTGTTGCCTAGCTTTATGTTAAGGAAACCAGACCCAGGTAGTATACAGTCAAGGGACTGCCTCTTAATTAATGGACAAATCAGTTCACATTAACTGATGATCTGGTCTTAGCCAGGTTTAAATACTTTGTTTCAAGTGGCCTATCAAAGATTAAATAGCTGGGTAATAACAGGCTAAGGAGTGAAGTCTGCATATCCCTGAACTTTAGTCCTCTGTCACTCAGCAACACAGTCTGTCTGAAAATGAGGATAACATTGCTCTGACTACAGAGCAAAGTACTAGAAATGGGGTTTTCAGTCAACATTTTTTAGTATGTCTGTGAATAGAAAGCCAGCAGGAAAAATTCTGCCCACGTTTACATATATGCAACCCAAGTTTGCAGTTAACTGAGCGCAAAATACTGTCCTGAGTACACAAATGTATTAGAAAACATGTGTGCGTTATAAGAATTGCACTACTGGTTTTCAGCATGGTTTTATTTAATGAAAGTTAACATGATCTATGGTAATTATTTGTGCAGTTATGAGGCTTTGTTGACGTAAGCATGCAGTCATGAACCCGCTTCTAGCACATGGTTTTAATTTTTGCTTTGTTACTTTCACAATTTGACACTCTTAGCCAAATAAAATATTTTTTGAGAATTGATTAATGAACATTCCCTGATTTATAACAAGACTGATTTATAGAGCATTAATAAAGAATAACAAAGTTTACCCTAAGATGACTTAGGCTTTCATTTCTGGTAGCTTACTAATGGGGCAGGTGGTAGAAGATAGCGAAAACATTGTCATGAAAAAGGCACGGCAAAATTCCAGATTTGTTCCCCGGGAATCCAGGAACGGCAAAACTCTTACTTTGTTTGCTCATATTTGTGCAGTCCTGCCTTTTAGGTGGCTGCAGCAGGTCTGGAGCAATCTGCTGCGGAAATACCAGTTCTCATCCTGTTTTCTAGCCTAATAATGTAGGTGGCTTGTGGTGGAAGGGAACTAAACTCGGTGATCTTACGATCTACCACCTTTGCAGGCTGGCTGCGTTGATGTCTGCACGTGTGGCTTCACCCAGACGTGGGGAGTTGGGCAAAATGAGACACCTCGTGGTCCTCAGAAAAGCAATGCATTCTGCATCTGGCGGCGCAGCAGGACGAGTAAAAGGCTGACAGCTTCCTGGCATGCTCCCTCTGCAGACATGGCGTTTGTGGAAATGTAATTACATTTCATAAAAGAAAAAGGAATTACAACAGAATGGAACAGAAACACCAACTTGGTTGACACAAATAAATTTTCCTACAAGAATAATAATACCATGTTAGTATTGATTATATGATCATTCACACCGTAGTTCTACTATCTGAGAGTCTCGTCAACTTAACTATGTAAAAGCCCATGATTGTGTTCTAGTTCTTCCTGCAGTAATCAAAATTTTGCTTGAATTTTTGTATGTGGAGCCTGTGGCAGGGGATCACTTTCATTTGTTTGTGTTGCAGGTTTAGGGAACTGAGATAGTGTGACCTTTTGATGTGCCTTTTGATCGATTGATCAAGACCAATACTTGATTTCAGCTGCAAATCCATTTTCTGTTGGCTCGGGGGTAAAAAATTATCCAAGTATCCCGTGGCTCAGGCTCTTCCCCAGTTTTCTCATGGCCAACAAGGAAGATGTAGCCATGAGCTGTTCCTTCAGGGCAGCAGGTGGTTTCTCCGAGCCAAGCTGGACCATCCACAGCCCATCTGTGGGAACAGGGATTCATTCTATGGCTCAGTACTTGAGTGCCAGCAGAATATCCAGTTCCATGGTGAAGCGTATTCCTTAACACTGGTTTCCAAGCTTCCCTCTCTTCCAAAGGAGGGATTATTCCACTAAGGCTGCTGGTGTAGTCTGGTCTCCTGTAGTGGCATAACTCAGGTGTTAGCCTGGTTCTGTGACATCAGAATCTTGGATTGCTGTGATTTCTGGCTTTTCCATATAAACCTTCGGAGGTGGAAAATCAAATGTCAGGGAGAAATGGGGAGATGAAAGAGAATACCTGTTTGGATCTTTGGTGGAAGGCTTATATCTGAATAGAGGTGTAAATCAAAGCCTCAAAGACCCTGTGTAGGTTCTGAATGCTCAGAAGGGTTCATAGTGATGTGGGGAGGGGCTGTTTTCAGGGATTGGATCCTGAAATGGCTTTGCACCGGGATTCATTAGACAGCAGCCATGTCTTTCCAGAGCCCTGATAGCTCAGGGAAGTAACTCAGGCTGGCTGCTGACCCTGGAGCCCCAAGAGCTTCTGTTTCCCAGCAGAAGCAGCTTTGCCCCACGGCTGTGTTACCCGAGCCCTACAGCATCGTACGTGGGTGTAGCTCCAGTGCTGTCGTCCAAGGATTTGTAGCACCGCTTGATGTAACAAGGATTACAATTGTCAGCATAGCAGAACACCTACTTTTCATCTTAAATTGCAAAACTTTGCTATAAGGGGCTATTGTCCCCTTACACATGTTGCTTTGCTCTCCCTGGCATTAAATTCTCCGAGCAGCAGTGGAATAATAAACTTCTGTGTGTGTATTCTGCATTAGTCCCTATTCAAAGCTTAAGACATAGCCTGGAAGTAAGCCAAAAACAATGTGAATTAGTGGATCTGGGTGATGTTCAGTTTTTTGTGGTTTTGGGTTTTTTTCCTTTTTTTTAATAGCTATCCCAAAGAGCTGCTTCCTCAAATTTGGGGATGGTATCTCCTGTTTGAGTTGGTCTGTTTGGCATAATTGGCATGTGAGTATGTGCTTACAGAGCTTGTAAACACACTGTAGTGCTAAGAGAGGACTAGAGATACAAGGTGCTAACAGATTTCAGGAATAATGCTTGGGAAAACAGAGTTCAGCTTGACCTACTTCTCATTAGCTTGAGCCTTAAAAGCAAAAACAAAAGACTCAATTATTGTTTAATTTTCTGGAGCGCTTAAAAAAGCTCTTGAAGCTCTCCATCTGAAATAGAGATCAGGAGAAAACGCCTGAAAACCTGACAGTGGGTTGTCAAAAGATGATCATTAGTCAGAACAAGTTAAATAATTAAAGAAAAACAGCCAGAAAATAAAGAGATTCTGTGTCATCAATTTTCCTAATAGTAGTTGCAGTCCACGTTAAGGAGTATCACACTGAAGTCATTTTCCCTTGCTGTTGGATAACAGTGGGGCAATAACATACTAAATAACATGATTCTATTATTAAAAATATGATTGCAGATTTAAAATACTACGTGGTTGTCTTCTCAAGGTGTTACCATAGAACGGTCACTGGAAATATCAGACTTTTTGGATGGGAAACTTCTCAAAGTTGCTCGGTATTCCTGCCAGAAGTCACTGCCCTGAGCACTGTGTCTGCTGCCACTGGGACCTTAGCTTCTTTAGAAATGAAAATAGTGCATCTGCTAGCCAGAGACAGGCTTACCACCTCACTAAAAGTGAAAAAAGTTATTAGAAAACTGTAGAAAAGTGTCCAGGTTGCTTATTTAATTTGTTGCACCATGAAAATAATCCCGGTGACTTATATACAATGGTACAGGAAAAATTAGAAATGTGATGGGGCCTTTGCTGATGCAGTAATTTTTGACTGAATGGAATGGACATACCAAGGGAGTCAATAACAGCTGAGAAACCTTAAGTAGGTTGTTTTCAGTGCTGTGTTACATCTCCCCCAAAGGCAGAGTTGATCCAAGGCACAGTGGAATCGCCAAGAAAGTTCTGAGTCAGCAGGGCTCTGAATGGCTGTTGTGTCAGACAGACCCAGCCATATGAAAGCACTTAGACAAATATGCAGTTGTTAGCACATGAAGAGTTTTGATAAGAAAGATAAATTTCTTTATATGCTATGCTGAGGCCTCAGGAGATCCCAAACCCATGTTTTACTGAAACTGCATTACTTCGGTGTTGTGCTTGGTCTACATCTCTTCAGCCTTTCCTACCTGAGCATGGCCCTGGCAGGGCTGACTCGTGCAGGATTGAAGAAGGCATTTCCAGGTGTGCCTGAGCCAAGTGCTGGCGGCACGTGTCCTGGGCAGGAGGGCACTGGGGACTGCAGCCTGGCACAGTTCCTTCCAGTGAGCTCTCCTGAAGCATCTCCAGTTACGACTGGCAATGTGAGCTGCCATGGAGGCAGGCATTGATAAGGATGAGCAGGCAGCTGAGAGAGACTTTCTGTCCTCTTTCCTGAACATCCTCTGTTCAGGATGCACAGAGGAATTTTTAGTGCCCACCACTGATTGTGCCCACTCTGGGGAGTGATGGAATTTTTAGTGCCCACTCTGGGGAGTGATGATGGTGTGAGTGTGATCCTGAATTACAACCGCTAGTGAAACAGAGGAGAAAGAAGAAAGGATTGACAAGGAAAAACAGGAAAGGAGGATTTACTAGGAGAGAAAAGGAAGAAATTGAGAGAAATGAATTGACTGACAGACACAGTCCAGGGGCCTGCAGGGAGACAGTAGGTGGGTGCTGTCTTTCTGCTCTGCCTGTTCAGGGGGGTGGTGTCCAGCTCAGTGCTGGCCTCTGCCTATGCCCGTGTTACGAATAGTGCTTCCAGCAGCTGTCTCTGTGTGTGTGTATTTATACACACCACTGAAATCCACTTCATTTTCCTCCCTTTTCTTTTACTACTGAAGCTGGATGCAGGTGTGCAGAGCTGGGTGAGAACCAGCTCTCAAGGGTGGACAGTTCTTCCCCCTGTCAGTCATTGTGGTGCCATGTACTCAACGGCACAGGGACAGTGGGAGGCACAGATGGGGCAAGTGCCTGACAGAGATCCCTGCAGTTCTGGAGTAGGGATCTCAGCATTCCAAATGCTCTCTGGATGTTGTGCAGTTCTCTTGACACTTCCACAGGTGGGGGATATCAGGCATTGCAGTTTGCTGATGGAGAAACTCAGACAACCTGTCCTGTAAGTGAAGGTCCCACGGACAGCCAGCGCTGTGTTGAACAAAAGCTTGTTCCTCAAGCAATGTCCAACCACTGGCCATTGGTTTCTGCTAGAGCCCGGGTTTGGTGAGTGAGCTGTCATCTTCCACGTGTCACTTCGAGCATCCCCATCCTTAAGAGACCTGTTTCCCACTCCTGGGTAATGCTGCTCCTTGGCTATTGGCATGGAGCACTGAAGACATCCGGTGGCTGGTTGGGCTAATGGCAGGTGAGTGAGGAGGCCTCGCTGAGGTTTTCTGCAGACAAAGGTGCTGCGCCACATCAGTTAAAGTCTCGTGTTGCAGTCACTCACCGAGGCTGGGAGAACACACCTCCCACGTGTCCTGCTCTGTGTCCTACTCCATGGGGAAGGAGTTACCAAGCTGCCCCTGCCTCCCTCGTTCCTGTACGCCTGAATTTACTCATCTACAAAGGGAGCTTGTGGAGAAATGTCAGGTTTATTACATTTTTAATCCTTTCCTCCATGGCTCTTAAGCAGCAGCCCACAAGGATTTCTTCCTGAATGCTGGTAACCAGTGGACCAGATGCTTTGGTCTTTCCCTCTGGGACTCACAGCTACAAGTGCTACCAGTGACCTTTGAGGACTCTCTGAAAAAAACCAAACCGTGCACTGCTTTCCCATAGAGCGTCACTGTGGAAACTACAGCCTTTCTTTGTGCTTCATTCATTTTCAATTTGGCCAGGCCTGCCACTGATATATGGACAAATGAGGAAGCGGCACAAGAGAAAAGAATACTTGACAGAGGAGACCGGCAAATAAAAACTGTTGTGTTGTGCTGTCAAGCTCAAGTGTGAATAGTGCTGCACCTGGAGAGCGCAGACAAAGGGGCTGCATTCATGCCCAGTCCCTCATGTGTGGGAAGCCAGCAAGACCTAAAGGAGCTGCCGTGTCAGGAGCGTGATTCAGGAGACCTTCCTTGTTTGGGATTAATCATATAAAAGGGAGGCATGAGTAAAAATATCCTGTTCACAGGAATGTCCTGTGGGCTGGGTGTATGTATTGATCTTCGCTGAGCTGTGCTGAGGGCTCCGAGACATCTGGGAGATGAATCATCCCCAGCCAGAACTAGAGCAATTAGCTACATTTAGACCAGCAAAAGGCCTTGAAAGGTGTCTAATTGAGTGGCTTGCAACTGCGCCAGGAAACAATGTGGATTTGACAAGAATCCCACAATTAATTTCTGTATTGACCTAGTGGGACACCATTTGCTCATGTGGACAGATTATCCTAGATAACTAATTCAATTCTTACAGCATCCACTGCAGACGTAAGTGTTTGTTAACTACGAGCAAAGTAAAGGAGGTAGTTAATGGCAAGTCTTTCTTGCAGCCCATTATTAAATCTTTGACCATTTAAACATAAAACAGGGGGTTTTGGCAAGGTCAAGGCCACACATTTCTTGGGAGCATGAAGTTCAGAATTCTGCTCTGGCAGCCCCAGTGGTTTTGAACCACTGTGTTAAACTACTTTAAACAAGCACACATTTACTGAAGGACAAATTTAGAGGTTTAATAAAGGAAGACATGTCAAATACAATTTATAGGTATTAAGAAAATACAAACAAATTAGGCTCTAGGTAGGTGTGCAAACTTAATTTCCCAGAAAAATAGCAGTCATTTCCTTTATAAATACAAAAAGTAAAAACTTTTGAGCTTACTTTAAATATTTTTAAAACATCAACCTTTATTATATGGAATTGCAGTATAAGTATTAAAATTCCTGCTTTTAGTATGACCAAAAATGTGATGGCTGGACCTGAGAACTTGTTGGCAAGATTCTGATTGGCAAGATAAAGCCAGCATTAATTTGTGAAATCCAGAGCTTTGCAATTTATTAGTGATTATCTCTGTGTGTGTGTGCACAGTGCTCCCCAAGAGGAACAGCTTTTATATAACAAGTTGATAAAATAAATAGCAGTGTTCTGGGGAGAAAGGTCTAACTTAATAAGCAGGGAGGCAGAAATAGGTTCTTTTTAATGATGCTGACTTTTGCTTTTCTTTCTTGGTGGTTCTGTTAGAGGAACTCTGCGTCTTAACTAATCGCATTGGAGCTTTTCTATCAAAACCCTTTACTGAACAAAAGAAATTTGTATAACATTGGCTGGTATGAAGCAGAGAGTCTTCAAGCTGCTCCTTCACTGTGGCCAGATGCAGAGCTGGGCTGCAAAGAGTGTGAGTTCCCTTTGGGTGAGTGGATGCAGACAGGCCCCAGCTCGAGGTCTGAGCCAAATTGTGAGGAGATAAGCTGGAGAGGACTACTCGTGTGATAGCTTCCAAGGGAGTTGCCCACTGATATAAGAGCTGGCTTGTTTTGTTATGTTCCTGAATGCCAGGAAGCTCTAAGGGATATCTTTCCTCTCACCCCTATCAGACTGAATGGAAACTCTCCTGGACCCCATCGGGCTCATCCCTGAGTCTGGCTCCAATTCTGCCAGCTCACTAAACTCTGCCTCTTGCTCAAGGTTTGTGGGAGTAGTAATGACTCAAAATAGCTCCATGTTTTACTCCAGGGAGTAGGATTAGGCAGCAAGGATAGTCTGATGACAGAAGAAGGATTAACAGGATTGTTGTTTTACGGATTATACTTGAAGCAATTAGAGATGAATATGTGGCGGATGCTTCAAGGTTTAAAATCGTGCCTACTTCACACCTGCAAAAAGCTCTGAGTTGCTCTGGCCCAGTTCTCTTGAGCACCTAGAGGTTGATGATGCTCCCTGCTCTCTTTGGGGTGGTCTCAGCCCTGAAGAACCTGGACGTTCTGGAACCAGACTGAGAATTGAAGGGGAGGCAAAGGGGCAAGCTGGAAATCTGACCCCTGCCCAGGGCAGAGTTCATCCCTGCCTACCCCTGGGTCTGCTGAACGGCTTCTCAGTTAGGTCTGAATCTTCACCTGCTTTGCTGCAGAAGAGGATAAAGAAGGAAACACACACAATTTTACTGTTTTTCAAAGAGAAAATCCATGTTTGATTTTGATAGGAGTCAAAATCTTCAAGGAAGAAATCAGCTTGGAGCAGCTTGTAAGCAGTAGATCACAGGAATCCCAATGTGGAGCATTTTGCAGAAATTTCAGTACAAAGTGGCAAGGCCAGTACAGACAGCAGGAAAGGCTGGAATGCTGCTGCATTCACTCATGTTTGCCAGGAACTCCTGACTAGATAAAAACTACTCTGAGCTGAAAAAATGCTGAAGTAGATGTGTAATTTTTCCTTCCAGAAGTTCTTTTAAGGTACTACAGCTTTCTGACAAAGAAGATATTTCCATAAAAATATGTTCATTCACCTTTTTTCTCTCCCCACCTACCCAAAATAATTAAAGCCTCCAACACTCAAGAACAAACAAACAAGAGCAAGTTCTTGGGTCTTGCATTGCCTTTCATTGATTTGTTTAGCTTTCATTTTAAAATAAATAGTTTCATCTACCAGAGTCAAAACAACAGAGCTGCTCTAGATGGGAATAATGCCTTTTCCTGACGCAAGTGACTCCATTAAGAGGTTATACAATGGAATAAAACACAACACAAAGCTTGCTTTTATGACATCCCTGATAAATAATCTTAGAAAAGGAAATCCAACTGATTCCTTGGACAACTGGATGAGCCCCAGAGAAGGGAATGGCAGCTCTTTCCTGCTGAGGAGTGACTGACAGCAAGAGAGTTTTGGGGCCAGTAGCGGTATTTCGATATCATCGTTGTATTGGGGATTATGTATGCAACACATGGTGAAGTTGCTGTTGACTCCAAGCAGTTTATTTGCAGCCACAAGAGAAGAAATTAAGGATGAAGCAGCCTGAACTTCAGGGTGTGGGTGTGAGTCCACTGAGGAGCTGAGGCACTTGGCCTCAAAGCCGAATTTCAGCCTTAGCACAAGTGTTCTTCTGTAACGCAGAGCGCTAACGTGATGTCAGAAAAGTGGTTGCGACTTATTTCCAGTTATTTGTTTTAATTATTAAAGTGGGGGCTGGGAGGTTTTGCTTGCTTGTTTTTGAAGCAAGCAGTTGTAAGCTGAAGTTTAGTGGAGCTAAGTGAGGGCAGCCAACAGAGCAGATGTTATTGCCGGACGCAGCAGGAAAGTTTCGTTTCATCGGGCTCTGCTAATGTGGTGGAAGAGGGTTCGCAGAAATAGGAAGAATTTCTCTTCTATTGAGCAGGTTCCGAATTTCTTGCTTACCTTGAGGAAACAAAACCAGCTAGGAGCTCATGCATCCAGTTGGTGAGTTTCTAGTCAATATAGTGACAGATGTAACATAGAGGGTCTGGCAGGTTTTACTCTGCTAGATTTCAGAAGGATCTTCCCGATGGCTGCTGCGGCTTCTGGATGTGGTCCCCAGCTCTGTGGTTAGCTGTGCTGAGGACACAGTGAGTAAGAAGACAGATTGTGCAAGATCTTCTCCATGCTTCTTCCCAGGAGGAGAAAAGGGATGTGAGCTTGTTTGACTTGGGTAGGCGAGTAACTCACTTATTTTGCCATGAGGGCAAAGGCAGAACTTCTCTTGGGCTCAGAAATGACACAACAGTTCTCCTGAAAATCCTGATGAAAGAATCAATTCAGAGGTTCCCAGTTCTTCAAGACCGTTCTGCTGGCCTAGACTGCTCTACAAACTGTGTTTTAATGGATCCAGGAAAACTTTGTTGTCCTTCCTCCTTCCCAGCAGGAGTTGTGGGAAAACACTGGAGAATTAGCAGTTCCCATCTACTCACTATTCCAATGTCTTGTCTGTGAGCCAGCCAAGCAGAGCTAACAAGCCCAGCCCATTTAAGTTAAGAATTCCTTTCCTGTGTGAGGTGGTAACTCAAGGTACAGCATGAAGTAACTGCAGGGAGAAAGTGTTTCATAGGAGTTTTCTCAAGGCCTTTGGAATTTTGGAGGAAACATTAGAAATGGGTCAATTCTTTCTCTCACAATGAGAAGATGCTTTTCTATAATATTACTGACTGAGCTTGTTTAGATGAAATAGGAAACAGAAGATAAAACAACCCCCTTTTGATCACTCATTCTAACAGCTGTGGATATAACTGTAAAGCTTTGGGTTTGGTCAATAGTTGTATGGATGCTTGTGATGATTTCTGTTTATTCTTCATGTACAGGAAGAAATGTCCAGGAGCACGTTTGGTAATATTCCTGAACTCTTGGTAATGTGAGACCTCCTTAAAGCAATCTGTTAAATCTTAGCAGAGAAGGGGGAAGAGCCCACAGCTTTCTGTGTGCGAATTATGAGGTGTGTGGATTAGCAAAGGGAATATTAACAAGGCTTTACTGTACTACTTCACACAGTGTATTAGTTATTCTGTCAATCTTACTGCTGCGGGAGGTCACCAAGGCAGATGTGTGTGCAGGCTGGGAAATGGGATGGATCACTCTTCTGCCACAAGAGTTGAAATTTCCTTAAACCCTGCATCTGATTGCTTGATCCAGGGCATGAATTAATAGCATTGATTTAAAAAATTCTAAATATTCTTCAACTAGTACCTTCACAGTCAGGCATCTGAGTCAAGGTGCTTCAGTGTAACTGTCATTTTATCTGATGGTTATGGCAAATTTGACAACCAGCTTAAAAAAATAGCACTTTTGATTTGTGTGTCCTATGTGATGCTCTACTGTGTTCCTAAGGGCACATCTCCTGGAAGTTCTCACTCCTGGAGTTTAGACCTGATAGGGCTGAGGGCTGTCAGTTTGTGGGTTTAGGAGCCCAATTCAAGCTGCATGTGTCTCATATCTGAGACACCTTCCTGGAGATGAATCCCAAGCTGTGCTCCAGAGACTCAGCTCTTCTCTGTGAGAGCTCACATTGCCTCTAGCACAGGCCTTGCTCAACCCACAGGTCCAACTTCTCTGACCTACTTTGAGGCAGCTTAATGGGAATCTGTATCAAATAACTGGTAATGATGGCTGTGGGGGGAAACAAAATTATTTGCCTGACAATTGAGTCATCTTTGTTTCATCTTCCCACAGCTATTAATTTGCTTAAATTCCCCGCATCCTTTGTATGGCAGTTGTCCTGCTGCCTCTGCTATTGATTCCCATATGTTTCTACCTCTGGACTGGAAGTCCACTTGCCTACACTTGAATGCTTCTTCTTTTTCTTTCCTTGCTGCCGGGAAAATGATTCTGTTCGTGTAGTTAATTTATTGTCCCTTTTCACCACATGAGATCATCCACTTCCAGATGTCTTTTTGAGTAGCTGTCAGTGATCCAGTCCTGTCTGAAACTGGCACCCGAGTCTTCCACACACGGATAGGAGCATGTGTTGGAAGGTATCGTCATCTGTTCCTAAGACACGAGTAATCTTTCATGTGCTTGGCATTTGTTGTCCTACAATTAGACTCCTCTCTTAAAGATAATAACCTAATTATAGGCTTTGCTTCAGCAGTTTTGTGGAATATGCTGGTGAATCATGGGTGAAAGGGGCAGAGGAATATTCTGCAGCTATACAGGCCGAAAGTTGGGATATGACAATCAAACACTGCTCTTACTTTTTCTCCTTGCTTGCAGCGCTGTCTCTGGGAAAAACTTCCTCAAAGTGCTTCCTTGAAGACTAAAAATGCATTTAATGAATCATTTCCCTGCACTGTTTATACAAATTGCAGTGTCTAATGGCAGAAATATCTGTAACACGGATCTCCTGAAATAGAAATGTGCATCTTCTGTCTCTGTGGAGAACTTTTCAATATAAAAAGAAAGAACAGACAGAAAAGGGTTACCCAGCAGTGCCAGGAAAAGAACTCACCTCTCCTGTTTGCAGAGGCTGATTTCTCCTGGGGTTACAGATACAAACCCTGACCTGTGGGAGGAGGAAGAGTGTGGCTGTACGCATTCCTCTGGCAGGCTTCAGAACTCACAAGAGAAACACTGATGGAGAGCAGCCTGCAATGGCCATGAAGTGAGACCTAGGAGGGGATGTAGGTATGACTTCAGGTGCTAAACTTCTCTGACTGATTCAGAAAATGGACATTTTTAAGGCTGCACACCTTCAGTTTCTTTTGTACCTCTCTTTTGGATCTTATGCTTCCCTGAATACATATTAAGTTTCCAAAACAGGCTTTCCAAAAATGTTGGGTTCTGACTGTTATGCCCAGGTCTGTCTTTAGCCAGCACTACCTTATCTTTGCTCTGGATTGCTCTGAGGTGCCCAGCTTTCACCTGTGAATGCCTCCCTTCAGGGCCTTCCTTCCTTGGCTCCAAAAGTAGGCCAGAGACCTGATTTTTGTCTCTTTAAACTGTCCTGATACATATGGGCACTTGTTACTTAGACAATAACAAATTGCCTAAATTCAGGCTTCAACTGACAGCTCTTGGCAATTTCTAACCACTCCTACTTGAAAATATCTACATTTTTCCAGGTATTGTGCCCAGTACACGCTTCAGCCAAGATCACATTTCTGAGAAGGTATATCCTACATGCACCGTGTAATGCAACATCCATCACTGGAGATAAAACACTTTTGGGCTTTGTCTTCTGTTAACACACTCTTAAGCAGGCCAGATCCTCACCTGATAGAAATTAAAGCTGTTCTGTGCAGCTCCGTGGAGAAGTGCCAGTTGACACCGGTTAGGTAATATCTGTGCATTATTAATCAGGGCTCAGATAATGTTGTAGAAACGTTGTTCCTCAGCCAGGAGATACATAGCTAAATAAGATATAAACCAGTAATGAGTGCAGTAGGCCAGAAATACTGATGTGGAAATGTCTGAGCTGTAATTGTTGGCTGTGAGAGAGTTTGATTTCCTAGAGGCCAGGTGGTACCTCCAGGCACAGGAGGTTAGCGCTGGGATTTAGGGTCAGCAACCCCTTGCAGGCAACATCAGGAGGTGAAATCTTAAGGCTTGTCTATGCCTGGAAATTAACCAAAACAGCTATTCCAGAGTATCTGGAATTGTTATTTTGGTGTGTTTCCAAGTGCAGACTGCTTTGAAATGCTAATGCTAGAAGCTGTTTAGCTGTTATTTACAGTGAGAAACAAAGATAACAGCCCACTAGACGCTTGAAGGAATGGGGGGATGTTTGGAATTAAAAAAAGATGGGGTGGCTTTTATTTTATTACAGACAGGGACTAACCATTACTGGTTTGCACAAAGGACAAGGAGTTTTCTGGTTGTGCTCTGGAAGTTGATGCAGCTGTGTAATGAGGATCTACTGTGTAACAAAGATTTTCTACTGTGCACAGGCTTCTGTAGAAGAAGGAGGGATAATTCTGTTCTTGTAGCAGGTAGGACAATTAGTGATGAGACTAAATTTCATCCAAAAAGTCCGGCTGAATAGCAGGAGGATGTTTCTGCATTAAGGACAGTACACCGCCAGGCTGTCTGCCAGGGAGGCTCCACGTGCAAGAACTGCATATAACTGAAAAGAAAATAGAAAATAACTTTTTAGACCAGTGCAGGGAGTGCTGAAGTCTGCCACTTTAATCTTCTGGATAGTTTCTTTGAAACTTGAATTTGAATGGGCATAAGAAACAAATTTCCAGCAAAGTCCTCCCTTCAGCCTGAAGGAGGGCTCTGGAATGTTTGGTCCACGTTTTTCCCTTGGCACAGGGATTTTTATCATGGTATGCTTGACAAACTGTGTGCATTTACAGCTCTCTGACTGAGCACACTTGGCAGAATGGACATTGCCGTTCCTGCAGCTTGACTGAGAGGAAGCCTGGGCCTGAAATAGCTGCTTCACCCAGGGAACTTGTCACAGAGCGCCTGGAGTCACAGTCAGGTTGTTGCAGAACGTCAGTCCCTTCAGGGCACCCCGTGGCTCCGGCAATGGCCGTGAGGGCTTTCTTGGTGTCCTGGTGGCACAGCAGAAGAGCAGGCAGGTACAAACCCCTTTGGCATCCTCGTGTCCTCTTTGGAATTGCACGTGGAGGCTCAATCCTGCCTCAGCTGTGGATACCCAGCCTTGGGAAGAAGGACAGCAAGTGTTAAAAGGACTGGCGGCTCAAGGAAGTGTTGACTGTAACAGGTACCGTAATGATGAATGGCATGAATGGACAATCACTCCTGCCACAGCAAATAAACCCTGTCACATGGAATCCGGCGTTTTCCAGGGAAATCAGCTTTCACTGCGGGCTGCCAGCACCAAATGAGCTTCATAAAGCACCTGCAGATCTGAGCGTCAAGCAATTATTCCACTATCTTGCCTAAAAACAAAAAGGGCCCTGCCCTTCCGCCACCTCCGACCTTTTCCAGCTAACATAAACTAATTATATTTGCGGCAGGAGGGGGAAGGGGGGCAAAACCCACCCCCTCAAATCTTCCTGCGGGTCCTGCTGGGGCAGTGCCGGGTTTGCGGGGTGTCTTGCGGCCCCTTCATCAGCTCATAGCGGCGGGGAGCGCCTCGGCTCAGGCGCTTAAAGAGATCCGGGGGGGCCGAGCCCCGGGCCGGGCGAGCGGGGCTGGGAGCGGGGCTCAGCCCCGGCCGCCCCGGGACAAGAGCGCCTTTGTTCGGCATCACTTAGCAGCAATTACAGCCCGTCAAAACAGTTTTTGTTTTACGACAACGTGTTAATGGGCCCACGGTTGGGTGTGAGAAGTAACCCAAGCCGCATGCACTGAAGCAAGGTTAGAGGTTAATTGAGACTTTCTAACACAGCGCATGAGATTTTTGCAACCTTTTGCAGCGAGGGAAGTGGGGAACAAAAAGGAGATAATGTGATACAATTAGTTGGAAAGCACGAGGGTCAAAATTCCCAGATGGAAAGGAAAACTGGCCAAGTGAATCAGGCCAGATGGGCCACCTGGACTATAACGAATGCCAAAAATAGCTTCAGTCCTTAGTCTGGTGGATGAGGCAGTAGGTGGTATGTCTGTCCTTCACAGTGGATTTATAAAAAAAAAGCAAGGTCAACATTATAAACAGCAGTAGCCTGTTGCAATTTGTGTTCCAGATCTATGGTCATTAGTGCAGCTCATATTTTTGCTTTTATTTTCTTTATTTCAAAGTTATGTGATTTTAACCCAGCAGCCCCATTCAGACTTGTTCATGGTACTGGTCTGCTGAAAACTTTGGGCTTCCCACCATTCGTGTTGTTTTCCCCGCTGCAAACCTCTGGAGCATTATTAACTAACTTGTTATTAACTCTTGAGGAAGGTTTTGGTTGCAGGGCTGCCCACGGTCAGTGTGAAGATGTTTGGGTGTACCCAAAGTAACCACCTGCTCCCTGCTCACCTCCCTCTGCAGCCAGTGGGTGCTGCACCTGGAGCTGGGAATGATACATGCTGTAGTGGCCAGAGATGTGGCTCTGGATGTGCTGTCCTTGCAAGATCCCAAAGGATAACACGCTCATCCCCTCATTCCGTGCTGCTTCAGCCGCTTCCTTTCTCCTCTGTAGTTCGTCATTTCCAAGACCTCTGCAGGGTGACACATGTAGAACAGGAAAAAACTTTCTTGTATTCACCCCCCAGACTGCACTGGAAATGAACTGCGAGGTGACTGGAAGTGCCAAGTCACTGCTGGCACCTGTTCAGCGCTTATTTGTTTTCTTAGAGCCACTGTGATTAGTTTCCTTCACTACCATATAAGCTTCCTCTATTGAAGCGGAATCATCTGCTGCAGGTGCCTGTAGCTCCTTTTCTGTGTCACGTCCGAATGCTCGGGAGAAGTAGGATAAGGAGTGTGACATGGGGGAAATGCCACCTGCCTCTGCTGCCTTTTCCTTGTCCCAGCGACCTGTACGTGCCAGCCCTGCCAGCACTTGGTGGCTGCTTTCACTCTCCTGTGGCCTGAGCGAGGCTGATGCCTGGGGTACCTGCTTCAAGGTCAGTGGAGCCTCGCTGGGCTTCATTAATGAGGACTGGCCTGGTGGGGAAAGAGCATTGGCAGGGGGACAATCGCCCCGTGCAGCCTTCCGAGCTCCAACCACCAGCTCAGCAGTGAGGGAAGAGCAACAAGTTCATGCAGCAGCAATTCACCAAGGCTGAGCCCAGCTTTGCTGACCCTGCCCCTCTGGTTTTCCATCCCTCCTTCCTCCTTCACAGGCCTAAAAGCACATGTGGGGAGAAGGAAGGGGTAGGAGGAGAAAGGGAGTAGAAAAACTTTAGGAAAAGTGAAGTGGGATAACAGGGGTGGGAGAAATTGGCTTGAATTTCGTACCTGTGGATTACCTAATGTACCCAGTCTGATTCCAAAGTTCAAAGTGGCCTGGTGACTACATAGAGAGAGAGAGGAGAAATAGAGGAGACTTGAAATAAAAGCTGAGACCAGCCATTTAGAAGGTGTAAATGAGGGGAATGACTGTGACCTGGAGAAGCCTGGCTGTGCTCAAGCAGGACCTCCCTGTGTAACCAGAGCACTGCTAAGTACTAGAAGTTGTATGCACAACCAGACAGTTCTAGGAATTGGGACTCTTCCACAGGAAATGTAATAAACCCCTAAGTTTTCTTTCATGGATATCCTCACACAGACCAATCTTACAGATCTGTGTTGATCCACTTTCCTTGTGCTGTAAATATTCCCAAAGCAAGTGCTCTTCAGGAGATGCTGCAGTGAACTCATTGCAAGGGTGTCCATGGTCCATAACGATTCAGAGCCTGTGCTCACTGTAATTACTTTTCTGTGCAGATGTGAATCTCAAATGAGCACTATCCCCGACTTTCCCTGGCTCCTCCACTGCTCCAGCCTCCTCTAGCAGTTGTTTGTACTTACCTGGTGGCCGGGGAAGTCAACACAATAAAGCAAAGGTAGCTCACGGGAGCCAGTGAGGATTTATTTTCCCTTCATAGGAACAACATGGTTTATTGTTTTTGCTGTTGTTGATCACAATTCATTTGTTGGTTTATTTGTGGGTGGGTTGGGGTTCTTTCCCTTCTCTTTGAAGCATCGGAGATTGGCTGCAGCTGAAGGTGGGATGTTAGGTGACTGACACACATATGCTAATGTTCCTCCTGCTCTTAAGCAAACTTCCCAGTACCTGTCTGCCTTTGGCATGGGTTTGTGGGAGTTTGTACTGAAAGCCTTGGAATTTTCCCCGTAATGCCAGAGGGCTTCTATTTTTGAGGAGATGTGGGGTAAACTTTTGAGGATTCTCCTCAGTTTAAGTCCGCACTTGGCTGTTTGAGGAGATTGTCTTCTCTAGTCTGTTGTTCCTTTCACTCACTGATTTTACAAATCCAGAAAAAAAATAATTCAATCTAGACCACTTTTAAGCAAATACTTTGTGGACTCAGATTCTTGCCAATCCTGTCTATTAGCACAGATCACTTCAAGTTTCTTTTCTCTCAATCTCTCTTGGTCAACTGCCATTCCTTTGTGATTTGTTCTTCATTGCTGCATTAAAGACCTTCAGTGTTTCAACTACAAGTGTAAAATAGAACCAGTGGCTCGTGCTGTGCCAATCTCCCTGAGCAGATAAGAAAGTTATGTCTGTATTGAGCATCAAAGTGAATTAACTTTGTGAAGCACAGTGTTGTATCTTCACCTTGCGTAGCAGCTGGAGGGCTGGCTCCTAAAAACTTTGCTTAGTTTAAACTAGTTCCTCCTATGACTTCTGGCTGGTAAAATTTGGCTAAAATATTGTTATATAGAAAAATAATCTATTTCTGAGACTTAGGTTTCAGGCACAGTTTGGCACTATAAATGGCTTTAGTTGAAGGTGCAGCTACTGCAAGATGTGTGGTGTAGCTTTGACTTTCTGCAGTTCCTTATCTTTTGGGTGCAAGACTGTGTATGTTAGTTTTCTTTTGAACAGCTCCTTAGGTATTAAGGCCATATGATTTCCCTCATTTGTTGTCAGCAAAGGTTAAGAATGTGGCTTGAATAGTCAGCCAGTTAAGATAAAAACTTGTGAATTTGGAACAGAGCAGCGAAGTGGGATTAGTGATCGGCTCATTTCTCTGCTATGAATAGTCAATAGTAGCAAATGATTTCCAATAATAAATATATATTAAAACTTTGGGAAAAGGTCTAATAGGAAATAAAAATAAGGTTGCATAGCCAAGAAAACACAGATTAATCAGAGCAAAATACTTCTGTTAAGTACAGGAACTACAGGAATACCTCTATTGTCCTTGATTTGCCTGCTAAGTCTCAACTCCATGAGTTATTGCTACGGAGTGCTTCTATTTTCCCTGAAGATCTTTTTGAAACACTCCTTGATTGCCAGAATCAAAAAATAAGGTGAAATTTTAAAATTTAGAAAAGTTTGATCAGCTCTAACAGAATAAAAATAGAAATGGAATGACATCTCCATACTAAAACAAAGAGTGCCATTGATATTGTTTGGTGGGTTTTTTTTCCTCGGTTGGTTGGAGTTGTTTTTTTTAAATGCCATATTTTTGGTTATTTGGGAGTTTGGCCTTTTTTTCTCTCCAAGATGATGATCTGGCTGATTTTAAAAGTTACTCCATGTGGATGGTGGAATGAGAGGAGAGGCCAGTGTATCACTGTAAAAAAAAAAAACAATAAACCAACAAAAACCCCAAGCAAACAAAAAGCCCCAAACAAACAAAAACCAACCTCCCTTGAAATGGGCAACCAACCAACCAAACTCTGAAACAAGCCCCAAAAAATCACCAGCCTTAAAGCAGTTCTTATATCCAGCACTGTACAGTGATGCTCCTCCAAGGAACAGGTGGGAATATTGCACTTACAGCATTGCTTGTGCATTTATCATAGGGATCTTCTGTGGAAACTCTTGCTTGAACCCCCAAAGCCAAGTGTAAGATAAAGAGCAAGGAAATCACATTTTCTGAGGGGTAGGAGTTTAAGGTTTGCCCTGTCAGTGAAGTCACTGACAGCTGCACTGTTAAAAACCCCGGGCAGACCTGACAGCCCCAGCGCTTTAGTTTGAGGTGTTTCCAAACACACCATTCCCTGCCTCTTGCCTCCCAGGGAACAGATGGAAAGTGTTACCAGTAAAGCACATTTTCATAGGCTTTCTGGTTCTCTTTAGCAAAAGCCTTACAAAAGTCTTCAGACAAATTAGTGCCTGAAGGTAGAGGAAGTCTTTAGGAGCGCAGGAGAACTGCTGACTCAGCCTGTTCTCTGAGCCGTGTCCAAGGGGAGCTGCTTTCTGCCTTCAGCGTTTCCACCACGGATGGTGATTCCTTCAGAATCAATTACATTGCTCTCAAATGTCTTCTTAACTTTAATGACTCCAGTTAAATCCTGAGAGTCACTGACCAGCAAGAGTTCAACCAATGGCAGAGGCAGCCAAGGAAAGGCAACGTATCACCCAAGGAAAGATCGTGTCAGATAAGCGGGATCTCAGCCGGGATACGCTCTCCTGCAGTTTTCCTGCCTTTAGTCTCAGGCCTCTTGCCCCTCACACTGCTGAGCCAAGCTTTCTCAAGTTTGGTGATTCCTCTTTGGAGCAACTCCATTGGTGCTCTGGACTGTGAATTTGTCCTGACAAACACAAATATGTGGATATATAATGAGTCGGGACCGACAGCATCTCTGTCACAACTTGCTTCTTGCTTTGGTTTCACCGAAAGCCCAGAGATGCTATAAGGGTGATCTTTTCTTTGTTTGTTTTTAGAACTTTATTTCAAACTGGGAAAACTCGTAATCTTCAATTAATCACTGCGGAAATTCAGGTTACGGGAAACAAAGCTGGTTTGAAATCACAGGAGAACCAAAAGTAGAAAAAGTCTGCAATCTCTTAATTAAATCTTTGTATGTTTTAGAAAAGTCAAATATAGCTGAACTAAATTTTTCAAAATATGTTCAAAAATTCGTTACCAGGTTTATATTGTTGTCTTGATTTGAACGACGTGTCTGCCAAGGAAGGTGGGAACCTCCCTTGAAATGGAAAAATATGACCCCCTTCTCTCTGAATTATTATAACTTTCAAATTCCGTGGCTCTCAGGCGAAGATACGGGAGAAGGAACAGCAGTCCTTTAGCAGTGTGTGTATGGGTAGCAGGGCAAACCCCCACCCAGAGCGGCAGCCGGAGCGAGCAGAGCCGGAGCCCAGGCACAGCTGCGCTGGGGCAGGCGCTGCCCCTCCCTGCAGTGCCGGCCACCGCCCGCAGGGGGCGCTGCTGGCTCCCGGCTGGGCAGGGCGGGGGCGGTGGTTCCCC